>PDHQ01000011.1:0-121230 GCA_003339415.1 Ophiocordyceps camponoti-saundersi (nom. inval.)
CAAGGTAAAGTGGCACTTCACATCAGCGATAGACGAAGAGAGACAGGGGGTGAAGAGAAAGAGACGACAGGGGGGGGGACGAGAGATGGGGGGGGGCAGATGGGACAAGCGGCGGAGCTGCGAGGAGGGAGATGGGGGGGGGGGGGGGGGGGGGGGGGGGGGGGGGGTGGGTGGGGGGGGGGGGGGGGGGGGGGGGGGGGGGGGGGGGGGGGGGGGGGGGGAAGGAAAAGCCTAGAACGCAACGGTAGCTGGTACGGGTAAACGAGTCTTACCTCCCAGCGAAGAAAAAGGTCGATAGAACATAGGTAGGAATGGTTCATGAGCGACATGCCCGGTCTCAACTGAACTCAATCACTCGCCCTGTCATAGATCAGAGATGGGGTTTGCCTTGCCTTGCCGTTGGTTCGCCGCGAGAAGAGAAGAGTAACAGGAGGAAAGGAGGAGAGAGAAAAAAGGAAGGAAAACAAGGCGGCCAAGGCGGAAGGAAAAAAAAAATTGGGGTTTATTCTTTTCCTTTGACCTCGTGTCTGTCGCTGCTTTTCTTTGCTCAATCAGAAAAAGGGGGGGGGGGGGGGGAGAAGAGGATTGTGCAAGGCGGGACACACACGCACACACATACATACCTACATACACACATATGCAGTTCAACCAATCAGACTCTATACATGCGCGTGTGTGTGAGTGTGTGAGTGTGTGTGAAAGAAGTTCTATATTTGCAGTGGCCGTGCGAGACACTTGACGTCTGCGTTTGGAACTGAACCAACGTGGTTATTCGCACTGCAGATGGGATCGACGAGGAAGAGAGGGGAAGGGGGGGGGGCCAACCTCGGGCACGCGTTGCCGCCTCTAGCCGCTGTTCTTCTTCTTCCCATCCATTCACCCCCTCCTTCTGCAGCGAGTTCGAATTTGAAACTAAAAAGAAAATATGAGGAAAAGAAGAAAAGAAAAGAAAATAAGAGCAGAGAAGAGACGAGAGAGGAAGAAAAGGGGGCAAAGGAAGGAGAGGCGGGGGAGGAGGAAAAAGAAGGAGAATAGTCGTGAGTCGTGTGAGTTGCTCACACAGGTTCTTCTCCTGCTCCTCCTGCTCCTCCTCTCCTCCTCCTCCTCCTCCTCCACCACCACCACCACCACCACCTCCATGATCCATCTCCTCCACCTCCACTCTTAAATCTCGATACACACATAACAACTTCCCTTTTCATCTTTCTCTCCAGTCCAGGTTTACAGATATTTTACCACCCTCCTTTACTCTCCTTCCCCCCCCCCTCCTCGTCCAAGAGACTGGGGATCCTCGTCGGCGGGACAGTCGGTAGCGAGTACGAGCAATACAAAGCTGGCGAGGCGTACGATGTGGCTCGACGCAGGTACAGTAAAGACACTGTATCGACGAAATCCCTACCTCCTGTGTTCGTTTTCCTACTAGTATGTACAGTCTGTATCCGTATGGTTCAACGTTAATAAGAAGGAACATCGATGATCGAGCCTTGATCTCATTATTTAATTCACTGTCCTTTTTGATAATTCCTTTTTTTTCCATCTCTCTTTTGTGTATTTCCTTTTCTTTCCTTTTCCTGGGTCTTGACTCGTGACACGTCGACGGCTCAACACGGATCCGAGCCGTGGTACTTGCTGGGTAGGCACAGACTGGTTCTTGATGGGCTTGGGGCCTTTTTTTCCTTGCTACGGGTGGCCTGTAGGAGGTCATAGGATTGTGGAGGAGAGAGAGAGAGAGAGAGAGAGAGAGAGAGAGTGGAGGGAGGACAGGAGAGGAGAAGAGAGGAGAAGAACGAGAAAGAAAAGAAAAGAAAAGAAATCACAAGAAGAAAAAGAACAAGAGAGTTAAGAAGAAGCAATAGGCAGGTAGGCACCCCCCCGGACGGGACCTCGATGTCTGTCTGAGACCAGCAGAAGACCCGCGTCTAGGAAAGGTAGGTTCGCCATGGCAATGTTGATCGTTGTTGGACACCCACATAACTTGCAAGGTCTGACACGCCTTTTTGCGGCTTATTATTATTAGCAGGTCCGATACCCAGGCTCGCATCGCTGGACCCGCCCCTCTGGCGCTGCTATCTTGGACCACGGCATAGTACATATGGATGTACGGATACATGGTTGACGATCTGCAGCCGGGTGGGCGGGAGATGGGAAGGGGGAGGAGGGGGGGGGGGGGGGGTATATCGCTTTGGTCACCTTTTGTTTTGTCCCGTATGAGAGAGAGAGAGAGTGTGTGTGTATAAGTGTGTACCTCCTATGCATGCATGTCTGTCTGTCTCTAGACGCATACATACGGATACACCTATGACCGTATATTCAGTGTATGAATATACGGTCGGATATAAATACATACATATGATTATATATTCCATGTGTGAGCGCATGCCATCTTCATCGTGTGAACCTGTGTCGTGTATCCGTAGTATGTATGTACCATGTATGCACCACTTTACTGACTTACCTCTGTTGGAGCACCACCTCCGCATATCCCGGACATGGCCCATCTTCGCTTCCCGCGGCACTTCCTCTCCCTCCCTCTCTCACTCCCTGGTACCCACTACCTGCTACACTATACCTCTTCACCCCGGCCCGGCACGGAGATCCAGGCGAGAGGCGCGAGGCCGCCCGTCCGTAGTAAGACTAGCCTCAAGGTAGCGGATACCGATGCGCTACTACGTCTGTACAGTCTACCAGTACAGTGGACAGTACCACCACCTCCACGCCATTCCTACTAACTGGGGTCCTTCCTCCGCCCCGGTCGCCGACCTGGAGGCCTGCCAAGGTCCCGCTACCGAGCACTAGGTAGCACGGCGGGGCTCCCCCGCGGTACGCAGAACAGAAAATACAGGGGGTGGAATCGCACAGTGCCAACTCATGTCCCTCCAACTTCACTCGAAAGGGAAAGGGGGGATTGGGAAGGCGGCCCGCCTCCTGGCTCTCTCACTCTCACTCACTCACTCTCTCTCGACCATCATCGTCATATCGTCATCATCCTCGTTATTCGTCGCTGCTGTCCGCCGGGACTCGGTATACGACTCTACAGATACGACGCTACGAGCCATCTGTAACTCTTGCTCTTTCCCCCCCTCCCTCCCATCCCCCCTTTTCATTTTTTTTTCTCATTCTCCTCATCGACACCCTCCCCCCCCCTATTCTTGAGCCCTCTCCCCTGTCTTGTCCTCCACACACACGTCACCCAACGAACATGACTTCCACGGATACCGAATCTCTCGTTGGACGATTCCCTCTGCCGCCACACCCTCTCCCCCCCCCCCCCCCCCCCCCCCCCCCCCCCCCCCCCCCCCCCCCCCCCCCCCCCCCCCCCCCCCCCCCCCCCCCCTCCCCCCCCCCCCCCCCCCCCCCCCCCCCCCCCCCCCCCCCCCCCCCCCCCCCCCCCCCCCCCCCATCTTCTCGTCTTTCCCCCCTCCCCTGGATAACCCCAGATCCAAAGACTGGCACACGCCCCCCCCCACACACACCCTCTCTTTCGCTCTCACTCTCTCTGCCCTACAATGTACTGCCATCCGACAAGATGCTCGAATGAATACTTTGCCAAGGTACACACACACGTTGAATGTGCCAATTAGCTCAGTACGCGGTCGATCCCGTTCTGCTGGGTCCGGTCTCTCAAGGGGGGAGGAGCCTGGATGCAAGCCCGTCTATATCTACTTGTAGGCCCCCAACGATGGGAATGTCTTTGGTCACAGCCTCCTGTTCCTCTGTATTCCAGCCCCATTCCCGTTCAGGCCGTCCTCGCTTCAACGTCGTCTTCCCGATAGTCCCTCGCTCATCGACGTACAATACATAACCATTGCAGACAGTCTTCTTCCCCGGCATCTATCAGTTTCTCACCCCCCCAGCAGGTCAGCACGACAAAATTTGTCCAGTTACCTTCGTTGGACGATAGAAAACAAAATCAAACCAGCCTGGACTCCAGCCCCTTCCTCTCATCAGCAGCTCCAGGAACTAGTAGCGTCTCAACGTCGCCGACGCCGTCTCTCGTTTCCCCGTCACTCGCGCCGTTTGGGTGGCGCTATCGCCCGAGGCGCCACAGTTCCTGGTATAAGTCCAAGTGGAATGACAGGTTGAGCAACGTCTGAATGCGCCGCACCATGACTGCCATTGGCGAGCAGCAACCTTTTCACGTGTTTGCGCACCAGCACGACCAATACCCTGAACCACCGCGCCACGCCTTCGCGTCACCGCCGCTGGCCATGGGCATGTGCGCCGAGGCGGCGGCCTTTGGCGGTCTCTCCCGCGGCCGCGACATGTACTCGACGACAGCGACGACGACGACGACGACGACGACGACACCGGCCATGAGCGGCTTCGACCCGACCTCGCTGTATGGTGACGGCTACGTGCTCGGACGGGCCTCGCCGGGGTCGTACCGCGAAGACGGCGACATGCGACTGCCGTCCTCGGGCCTGTCTACGGCCTCGGCTCCCTCGGCCCCCTCGTCCGCCATGGGTTCGCCCCAATCCAACCACGGGCAATTGAGCGCGGCGGCCGAATGGACGACGCCTGGTGGCCTCGCCGTACAGCCGAGCATCGTCGGCAACGACTACATGGCTGGCGCCGAGTACTTTTCCGGTGCTGGCATCGACGATCTAGGAGGCTTCGACTTTACGACCGTGGGCCACACGGCCAAGACGTTTGTCGGTATGTGGCGCCCTCTCTCCATCTCTCCTGGTGTGTGTGTGTGTTTTCCCCGTTTCTCTCTCTGTCTTTTACCCTTTTTCTCATGTCAGTCTCTGCTTTTTATTCTGGATCAAGACAGAGCGTTCGTCACATATCTCAAACAGGCCGTTTCTTCTTTTTCATCTTCCCTCCTTTTTGCTTTTTTACCCTTCTTTCTCGTTTGTTCTTCTTCTTCTGCTTCTTCTTTTCTGCCACGTCTCTTCCCCTTCTCTTTACCCCCCCCTCCTCTCCCCCTCCCCCCTCCCCCCTCATTCCTATAAACCTACTCAAGTGGGGGATCCGCCTCTCAGCTGGGGAGAGAGAAAGAGTCAGAGAGGAGAGAGAGGGAGAAAGAGAGAGATGCTGGCGACCGCTGCGCCGCGCTCCGCACCCGCCCCCACCAGGGCGCTTCCAGCAGGGGCCCTCCCCGGTGAGAACCTCTACAGGGGCCCTTCTCCTCCTCCGAGGGCGCGCCCTCTCACCCCTCACCAATCCCCGGTTTCTCCTCCTATTTTTTTGGGTTGTTTTCACTTGCTCGCCTAATGCCGGCTTGGGATGCACGAGACCAGTCAATTTTCCCTCTCTCTCTCTCTCCTCCATTCGTCACAATTTCTTTCTCTCTTCTCTTCTCTTTGCTTCTCTCCTTCTCCTTCGTCAATCTTGCGACTGCGCCTCTTTTCCTCTTTCCTCAACCACTTTTAAACTGCGCCTCCTCATTTCTCTCTCTCTCTCTCTCCCTCTCTAACTCTCTCTCTCTCTGTCTCTTCCCCTCCCCCGGCCTCAGCCCCCCCGGCCTCCTCCCCCCCTCTTTCCCCCCCCTCCCACCCCCGCGGGTCGCGCTTGCATCATCTTGGTCGCTGTCATTGCCTGCCCACTGACCCCTCCTCAGACCCGTCCTTGATTCACCCCGATATCGTTCGGCCTCCCATGGCCATCTCTCCGTACGACGGCCACTACCAGCCGGCGAACAACCCCTTTGCCCCCTCGTCCGTCTCCTCCTCTTCTCCGCAGCCCAATCTGCTCCGCACCAACAGCTCCTCGCCTTACTTGCACGCCGGCGGCTCCTTCCAGCCGGCCTTCGCCGCCAGTCCCTATGGCGCCCCAATTGACGCCGCGGGCCGACGCCTTAGCATGGGCAACTTCGTCTCGCCCTCGTCCGCCGAGTACCACAGCGGTGACGAGGCCAAGGAGAAGCAGCGATGCACCTATCCGGACTGCGGCAAGGTCTTCAAGGACCTCAAGGCCCATATGCTTACCCACCAGAACGAGCGCCCGGAGAAGTGCCCCATCCACACGTGCGAATACCACGTCAAAGGCTTCGCCCGCAAGTACGACAAGAACCGCCATACCCTCACCCACTACAAGGGCACCATGGTATGCGGCTTCTGTCCCGGCTCCGGCTCCCCCGCCGAGAAGTCGTTCAACCGCGCCGACGTCTTCAAGAGGCACTTGACCGCCGTCCACGGCGTCGAGCAGACGCCCCCCAACAGTCGCAAGAAGACGCTCACCGGCGTCGCCATGGTGCCCGGAAAGAAGCTCACCGGCTATGCCCCCGATGCCACTGGTAAATGTAGCACGTGTTCCCAGACCTTTGCCAACGCCCAGGACTTTTACGAGCATCTCGACGACTGTGTACTCCGCATTGTTCAGCAAGAGGATCCGGCCGAGGCCATCAATGCCCAGCGCCTTGCCGAGGTAGACAATGACAAGAGCGTTCACCAGACGCTCGAGAAGAACAATCTTCCATCGGCGACTCCGACGACGAATATGAATGACGACTACGACGAAGATGCCGACGATCTGGACATGGCTGACGAAGACGACGCCGATGATGCCTCTTCCAAGGCCAATTCGTCCCCCTCGTCGCGCAGGAGGATGAACCCGCCCAACGGCGTGGTCAAGTCGCGCGGCCTTACCCACTCTCGCGGCGGCGTGCCCCTGGCTAATAAGACGCGCGGACGCAAGAACCGCCGTGACTACCCTTCGTCCTGGGGCTTTGACAAGGGTCAGATGACGATGAAGAAGCGCATAATGGCCGTTTTTGACGGTTCTCGTCGTCTAGCCAAGGATGACATGATGCTGTCGACGGATCACGAGGTGCGCCTCAAGCTGTCGGACGGCAAGTCGTACGTCACAGATCTCGATGTTCAGACGCTTAAGCGGGCCGAGGGCTTCCACGGCGCCACCGATGAGGAGAAGGGACCGTGGTTGTCGGACGACCCCACCGAGGAGCAACTCAAGGAGATGAGAGAAATGCTCCAGACCGGTGTCGCTCCTCTTCACTGAGTGAGGTAAAATCCGGAGAGGGATAGGGGTATTTCGTCCCTCTGGGTTACAACACGAGAGCCTGGCCCTCCCGTGCTCTATCTTGGGAGGCGGGACATTTGCCAGGACGGTAGAAATGGGATATTTAGAGGGCAAGCATGGCGGGCGGCGTATTGGGACTGGACCGTTTATACGCCTCAAGGAACGGGCGAAGGGGGATGAATCATGGGAAGCTGAGGCACAGGCGCCTCTCCCCAATGCCGGGCGGTCCAGGGATTTTTCACATGTTCTTGTTTTTCATCTTCTTCTCCTTGTTCTTTTTCTCTCATCTTCATCTTGTGCTTCCTTTTCTATTTCCCCCTCTCCTTGTTTTCTTCACTTCTTTTTTCTTCACTTCTCTTCTCTTCTCTCTGGCATTCCGCGACGACTTCTTTTTCTGGATGGGACATGCCGTGCACGACCCCCTCCCCCCTTTCTTCTCTACGTCGAACACCTAACAACAAATCAATCAACAAAAAGGAAGTGCATGTATTTGATACCCTGTGTTTTAAGGATTTCTTCTTCTTCTTCTTCTTCTTTTTCCCCCCTTTTTAACTTTTATTTTGGATGATGAATTTTTGTGCGTGTGTGTGTCTGTGTCTGTGTGTCTTATCTTGAAGGAGGGTTTATTTCCCTTATGGGGATTATCTTGGATGGGTTATTCGGGGGGGAGTGAGAGAGAAAAAGCTAGCGTTTATATTGAAATTTGGCTCTTCATTTCATCATGTTGGACATGGGGATTGTGATGTATTGCAAATGCTGTTGTAGGCCTCCGTCTGTATCTCACGAAAAAATACTCCCATCGTATGTATGTACACACGCAGTCTCAAGATCAATTCGTCGCCTCAACGACGGGCCCTTTACCATCGACAGCCGCGACGACGGCATAGGTCACAGACAGGTTCTCAGCGCCGGAGAGGGCCCTAGCCATGTAGGACTCGTGCTTCTCCCTCACGAGCCTCTTGAGGGCGCCTACGAGGAAGCCGGCGACGAGGCGGACGGGCCAGTCGGGCGGGATGAGGGGCAGGACGTCGTCCGCGTCGAACCAGTGGCCGAAGTGGTCGAGGAGAGAGGCCGTCTGCTCCGCGCGGTCGCGGGCGTCGTCTATGGCGAGGAACTCGCGGAGGACGGTGGCGAAGAGCTGGCGGCGGTTGGGGGTGCTGCGCCGGTGCTGCTGCTGCTGATGCTGTTTCGCGGTCGGGGGCGGCGGGCAAGGGGACGAGACGTAGACGCTGGTGCCGCCTCGGAGGCAGTATGCCACGGCGGTGTCATAGTCGCCGAGGGTGTGGACGAGGAGGCGGAGGGCGTCGTGGTGGAGGTCTTGACGGCCTGCGAGCATGATCGTCTCCGGCACGAGGAGGTCGCCGTCGACGGAGGCGAGCCGGCTCCGGATCGAGGGGGCGTCTACGTCGTATGGTCCGCCGAGGAGCTGGAGGAGCCGGAGCCTGCTTTGCGACGTCGCGTCCGAGTCCGACGCGTTCTCCGCCAGGAAGTGCTGGTACGTCGGCTTCGGGGGCCGGAGGGCGCGGTAGGCGCTGTAGGCCGTCATGACCGCCTCCCTGCTCGCGGCCGACGACTGGAGCTCGCCGAGGATGAGGTCGACGTAGTAGCTGATGAGGTCGTTGACGTACGAGTCCTTGCCGAGGCCGAAGACGAGGTGCTCCAGGTAGTGCCTGACCGCGGCCGGGGCCTCGTCTCGGAGCAGGGCGACGACGGCGGCCGGCTCAAATTTCGGACCCTTGACGCGCTCCTCGGCGAAGACCTGGACGCCGAGGGCGGGGTTGCGGTTGGCCAGCCACACGCCGTACTCGCGCACCAGAGCCGGGCTGCTGACCTTTGCGAGATACTCGCGCACCCGCTGCTCTCCGTCGCGGAGCTCCTGTCCGTCGTCGCGCTGGCCCTCGATGATGCGCCTCCAGGTGGCGAGCACGTCGCCGACCATCTTGCGGCTTTGGTACAGCCTGCTGAGGATAAAGAGTCTCCGGTGCGACTCGAGCAGGTCGACGGCCCGGTCGAAGCACTCGACCCCCTTATCCACCACCTCGTTGAGCTCGGCTCGGACCGCGCCGCCTTTGCCGAGCCCCTTGGGCGAGTCCTGGTCCAGCTGAAGCAGGACGGTAAGCAGGGCCGCGTCCACCGTTCGGAAGACTTGTTTCTCGTCCGCGACGCTTCCGAAGCCCTTCATCTTCCTCCACGACCAGAGGAAGCGACGCAAAAGATGTAGCACCCTCGAGCCGAGGCCGCTCAGTCCAGCCTTGGCGATGCCCTCGAATGAACTGCCCCGAAGGAAGGCGTCCGCAACTTGTCTCACACCGCCGTAGATCCATATGCCTCGTCGCCCTTCGATGATCTCGTTGCGCAAGCCGGGAACCAGAGCTAGGACGACTCTGGGGTCGAGCTTGCTTTCTATCAAGACTGCTTCCAGCATCTCGAGCTCAGAATCAGTCAGCGACTCGGTAGACGTCAACAGCCTGATGAGAAGCAAGAGGCCCGTCTTTTGCCGCAGATAGCAAAACGTGAGGAACTGAAGCTCCGTCTTGGCATCTCGACCGCGAATCACGTCAAGGACGGAAAACATGGCTCGCTTATCCAAGTCCTGTGCTTCGGCGAAGCCAGCTGAACAGGCCATGTCCAGAGCCGCGTCTTGCCGAAGGAGTAGCGGATTCCTGACTGCCCACCAGATGCGATCGCCTGCCCATACTGCCAATCTCACTTCTGTCTTGGCAAGCCGTGCGACAAACTCCTCTTCTTCTCTGACCCGCGTGGCTTCCCAACCGTCCGGGACTGTGTCATCGTCTTGAGAGTCGTCCCTCTCAAAGAGCTCCCGTTCCTTGGACAGTCGCTCGATAGACGAGGCCGTCCGTGAATCCGAGCTTCGCACCGACGGCGTCGACGCTTCTATCGGGCCGGGAAAGGCAGAGAAACGTCGGTTACATAGCTTCGCTACGATGGCCTCGAACTGAATCTCCCCCCGGCCCGACAGCGCGCCGATTCCGTAAACGCCATCACCTCCGGAAACCTCAGCTGTTAGCCAATGTTTCTCGGGATTGCTCTCGTTGCCGCCACCCCAGCGTTGGATTTCGAGGCCATGTTGCAGCTGATCTTCGGACTTTTTGGTCATCGAAGCCAACACATAACCATCACCGTCCTCCGGCAACGACGACGGCATGTCCGCTTGCGAGCCGTCCACGGCAATTTGCACCGGATACTGCTCGAAACCGATCGTTGCGCGCGTGGCATCGCCGTCGAGATTAACAAACATGCCTATCCCCGGCTCCGAAGGGCTGGTGCCTATGACGACGAGAAACTCGTCTGCAGTCAATGACGCAATAAGAGGTTTTAGCCTCACAGCTTTCTGGCTTGCTTCTTGCTCCACGGCCGGGCCGGAGGTGGGAACCTCGGGAGCAGGAGAAGCCGGTAGTGGCTTGTCGGCCGACGGAGCCGCTGGACCTCCTAACTCGGAGGGCGTTGCTGGTGGCGGCTGTGGGCTCGACGGAGGATTAGAAGCCGGGGGTTGGCTCAAGGTCGAGCCCTCCGACTCGGACCGCCGAGGCTCTTGACGGCGAATGTTGCCGAGAATGGAGCCGCCTAAGCTCGCGCTACGATTGTGACTTTGGGCGGCAGACTGAGGCCGATTCTCGGCGGAAGAGGCGCTGCGTATGATGCCGCCTGCCGGGTCGGAAGCAATGCTCTGGGCTTGTCCGACTTCCCCGGGGAGCGGGGGCTCGTCCAGGGATGAGATACTCATCAGCGGTATCTTCAGCTGTCTCTCGATGTCGAGAAGTGCGTACGACTTGGAGTCGGCCACACATGCTATCGAGTCCCGGCGGACAGACAAGGTGCTGCCCGCGTAATCGATATTCTAAGAGCAGGTCAGGCCAACTTCACGGTATCGTATGTGCAGAGCACCAACCTTGAAGGCTCTTGCGTTCTCTCCAACGCGGACGACCTGAATCCGTCGCTTGAGCGAGAGCAGAATGGTGACGTCGGCACCACGAGGCGCCGTCTTATTCAAGTCGACCCCGCCTATCCAATTGCAATTTTTGACTTGGCCAGTACCAGACACCGGACTCAATTCCGGCAAAGAGTAAAAGGTTACGGTCCAGTTGCACAGGACGCAAGCCTTGCCTACACTAGGTAGGAGGAGGATCTTCTGTACGCCGGGCCGAGAGTTTTCAGAGGTTCCGGAAGAGTCGGAGAAGGCGGGGGAGAGTCTCGAGGCGAGTATAAATATGGGCGTCCGGGACTTATCGGCGGGATCTGGCGGTATTTGAACGAAGTGAAGCAATTCAGAGGCTGATGTGCCGACGTAAAGATTGACGCCTAATGGTTGCATATCCAGGGTTAGCTACTTAGACAACGCCAGCCAAGAAATTGAAGCCCTACCGAGATACTCTATGCAGTTTATATCGACGTGTCCTTGCGAACCGTCGGCCGATAGGGGCACGTCGTCCAGCAACGGCCGGAGCACGTACGGACCATCTTCCCGCCATGTGCGGGCCGCGCGTCGAGAGAAAGACGCCCGAGACGTAGACATGATGAGCCACGGATCGGCATCGTTGGAGTGAAGCCGGATGCTTCTCGTTGCTGGCAGAGGAATGAAGCTTAATTGCCTGGTATGAATGAAGCTACGGTTCGTGATCCAGGCAGTGTCTATGTACAGTCAGCAGACAGACCTGAAATGATGGCTATAGCGATATCTCTTTATCGCGAAGAGATTCGCGACCTACAGCCTCTACAGGTATTAAAAGCTACCAGGAGTGAGGAAGTCAAAGGCGCAACAGGAGCCATGCAGATATGTCAAGCGCTTATTCGTGAATAATTGCTGATTCTGCCTGAAGCACTCTTCAGACTTCATCAGGAACAACTGACAGACGATGCTCAAAGGATATCACGTGATGCCTTTCAAGACTTCAGACCTCGGCAGCTTACATAAGATGACCACGTCACCCGAGGCTGAAGCCATCTCGTCCCCAATCCTCACTTATAGACCAACTGCGACTTCGAAATAGACAACGAGGACGATGGCCGACACCGCCCAGGGGCCTACGCCTGTCGCGGATACAGGAATGGGTCCCAAACCGGTCGAAGAGGGAAACAAGTTTCAACATGCCATCTCGGCATGGCGAAGTACGCTCTCGAAGAACCAGCGCGTTCATCTGCTAATGCGGAAGAGCAGACGTCGACCTCACGAATTTGACGGCAAACCTCGACAACACGGCGTCCGAGATTGTGACTTATCAAAGAGACTCAACCGTACAGCGCAAGGATCTAGCTCAGAAGACCAAGGAGTTCAAGAAGCTGGACGATGCCTCCAAACTGGTGGAGATCAAGGGTCTTCTCAAAGGTAATTTGCCTTTGTCTTCTCTCGGCAGGAGTCAAAAGTGAAAGGCAGCTCGAGCTAACTCAACCTTCAGCCTACCAAACATTTATCGATCTCCTGACCACCCACTCGAAATCTGTCAACTCTGCCTTCCTTCAAGCTTATACCTCGATATCCGAAGCGCCCGATCCATACCCACTCCTCGAGGCATCCGTCGATTCCATGCTCGTGACGGAAGAGACGTTACCGAGGATAACCGAGGAGAACCAGCGGCTCCAAGAGAATGTGGCGCGGCTAACATCTCAGCTGGGAGAAGCTGAATCCAAGCTTCAGGTCGAGCGGGCCGCGCGTAAGGAGTCGGAAGACACGCTCGAGGCGAGGGTCAAGGGGGTTGAGTCGTCTTGGTCTGCCGTCTTGGACGAGAAAAAGGACAATTGGGAAGCTCGCGAGAGGAGCTTGGAGGAGAAGCTGGAAAACCAGGAGCGCTTGCTCAACGAGATGCGAGCGAGCTATGAGGTCGGCCAGCGGCTGGGCCTCAGTGGTGACAACCCTGACGCACCGCGCAGCACAACCTCAAGCGCCGAGTTAGAGATGCTTCACTCGGAGCTGGAGCGCGCCAGCTCCAGGTTGGCCGAGGTAGAAGCACGGAACGAACAAATGAGACTGGAACTGGCTCACGCCAAGTGTTCTCTGTCTTCCCAGCCTCAGAAGTCGCTGGAGGACGATCCCGACTACATGCGCGTGCGAACCGAGAACTCGTCCCTGATTCGCAAGCTCGAGACTGCCCGGATGGACAAGGAGAACATCAAGCGGGAGTTTGACACGCGCTTGCACTCGCTGGAGCGTGAGACAGCATCGTTGAAGGAGGAGAGAACGTCGCTCAAGTCTAAGATCCAGAAATGGAGTGACTACGACGACATCAAGCAGGAGCTGGAAGTCCTCAAGAGCATCGAATTCTCGACGGGAGACGATGACGAAGTGCGCGACAAGGCGGAAAAGGGCGCGGAAGCGAGCGACACGCTGGAAAAGCTCCTACTGTCGCGAAACAAGAAGCTCAGCGAAGAGCTCACGATCCTCCGCGTCTCCCATCAAGACCTCAACAGCAGGTTGGCGAGTATCCAAGAAGAGTTGAATGGAACCAAGAAAGAACTTGAAGAGGCTCGGAATCTCAACGACAAGCTGGAGAGCGACCTGGCCAACATGCAGGCCGAGGGGGCCAGCGCATTCCCTTCGGGGGCGTCTGTGGCCGGGACTTACGTGACTCGGGCGCCGACGCGTAAGGGCAGGATCTCGCCCACGTCATCCATCATCAGCGGCATGGATCCGCGCATGTCGCAGGAGCCGATGGGGGGCGGTTCCGGCATCTTGCCGATGGTGACGGCGCAGCGAGACCGATTCAAGAAGAAGAACGCGCAACTGGAGCAGGATTTGGGCGAGGCACACAAGACGGTGCGGCAGCTGCGTCAGGAGGTGGCGGCATTACAGAAGGACAACCTGAATCTGTATGAGAAGACGCGTTACGTGTCGACGTACAACCGAGGGGGGGCCACGGCTTCGGCGTACGCGGCGAACCCGAACCCATCGACGATTTCGATGGGCAACCCCAACCTGGATCGATACCGCAAGGCGTACGAGTCCAATCTGTCACCGTTTGCAGCTTTCAGGGGCCGGGAATCGGCGAGGGCTTACCGGCGAATGAGCTTCCCCGAAAGGGTGGTGTACTCGATCACCAGGATGGTTCTGGCGTCGCGGGCGAGCAGGAACCTGTTTGCGGCCTACTGCGTCGCGTTACACGTCGTCGTCTTCTTCTCGCTCTACTGGCTTGGGAGCACGGATGTGGAGAAGCATGGCAGCAACTTTGGGTCGGCGGCGGCGGCAGCGGCAGCGGCAGCAGGAGGAGGAGGCCAGGGCGGTCCTCTGGCCGGGGGCAGCACAGATCATGGGCAATGGCAGGAAGACGGCTTTGACGGACGCTGACGAGCTTCGTTCGTTTGGACTAGACGATTGTGTGTTGTCGACAACTGGGGAGGAGGAGGGATGAATGAGCAAGGGGGATTTCTTCCACCGAGAGTCCCTCCGAACCACGCGGCATGCCAAAGATGGACGCATCATGCGAAGCAGGCTGGAAATTGCGTGTGTACTATACGGATACAAACAACAGTAAGCGCCACATGGTTCGTCCATCTCTCGTCAGAAGCTTGCTACCTATTTATAGATGTTTGTGAGTTGAGAAAGGATGAGAATGAATACAGGGCCTAATGCACGTCATCTCAGAGAGAGAGAGAGAGAGAGAGAGAGAGAATAGAACGGCAATCTCGTTGTTGGCGGCAGCTTAGATGATGACGCACAGCCGAGAAGCAGGCCAGAAGCACTCCAGCCTAATCTCTACGGCTAGGCTATTAATATATGCTGTGCTCCCTGACGGGGTTCCTTTGTCCGTCCGTCAGCGCCTAAGCAGCTTGGGACGCCAACCAGTCACGGCCAGCCAGCCGAACCCCCCCCCCCCCCCCCCCCCCCTGGTCAGGCAACGATTTGCTCCCGGCGGCTCGGCGGCTACTTGCTGATGGAGGATTGGCTGAGAAGAGGTAACTGCTAAGCGCGATGGCGCCGGGGACACACGGCATTTATATTACCTTGCCATTTTTCCCCCGCCACCTTGTGAGAGGGAGAGAGAGAGAGAGAGAGGTTGGGAGAAGAGATTGTCGGTTTTCCTTTCCTTTTCTACTATCTGTTCGCTTTCTTTTCTTCTCGTTCGTTTCTGTGAAGTTGTCTCTGTCTCTGTCTCTCTATCTTTTCGTCAGGGTCTCTTCGGTTGTTTGTCCGCTTCGTCTGCAGTTTCTTCTATCGAGGAACCAACCAACCAATCAACCGACAGCCAACCAATAATCTCCCGTCAACCATCTATTGAGAACCTTGACACTGCGGGACAGAAAAGAAGAGTGAAACAACACAAGAGCGGCCCCTTTTCAACAATCTCACGATGCGTCCCTCAGCGGTATTAGCTCTCGCCTCCTGCGCAATCCTAACCAGCGCTGCCCCGGCTCCAGCCCGACTCGGTGCCGAGTATGATCAGGATGCCTTCGATTCACTATCAGCCTACTTCAAAGTGATTGCTGCAGGGATGCAACAAGCGCAATTACTATCCGGATTCTCCAACTGTGATTTGTCCAAAGCGCAGATGCCGTCGGGTTCGTGGTTCCTCGCCTCTCAGCATCGTCTACAACAGTTCACTAACACGGCGATAAAACGACGATAGGTCTCTACGGTCTCCCAGCTCCCGAAGCAGGGCTCACGGTGCGACACGTAGCCGTCGGACGCGGCACGCAAAACTACACATGCTCAGGCTCCAGCTCCAGCGCGCCCGTAGCAGCCGGAGCGGTAGCGACGCTCTTCGACGCCAGCTGCGTCGCCGTCCTGTTTCCGAACCTACTGCAACGAATCCCCGCCATGGCAGTCCTCCTAGACGTCGGCGGCGACGAAGAGGGTCAAGCGGGCGGCAGCAGCAGCGTGCTGGAGGAGTCGGGGAAACACTTCTTCACCGACCGATCAACAGCCTTCTTCGACCTCGACACGTCAACGCGAGACCTCGGCAAGGCGCCCTGCTCAAAGGCAAACTCGGCCGAGGCGCCCGCCACAGCAGGCCGAGGTCGAAGCGGCGAAAAGGCCGTCGCCTGGCTTCAGCTGAGGGCCAAGGGCGGCGCCACCGACGGCATCAAGGAGGTGTATCGGCTCGCTACGGCCGGTGGTTCTGCGCCGGCTACGTGCGAAGGGATGCCCGCTAGTTTCGAGGTTCCCTACTCTGCGGTGTAAGTCACCCGTTCGATATTATCCCAGATGAGCTCTTGGACTGACGGGTCGATGATAGTTATTGGTTCTGGCAAGGGAGAGCTGAAGAGCGGAGATGCGATGATGACGGAGAAGGGAGAGGCGATGGCGAGATGGATAGGGATTGATCATGAGGCGGATCTCGGTTTGGCATTTTCTTCTTCTGTTTTTCTTCTCTTCTTCTCTTCTTTTCTCTCTTTCATTGCCTTCTCTTCTTTGATGACGGGCTTATTTTTGATGACGACATATACCCCCCTATTTATTTAGTAGCGTGGCATGAGGCGTATGGTAGTACATTTCTTTGCAGTTTATCATCTTCGTGATGGTTCATATATCATGGACTGGCCGAGTGAAGAAAGGGGGAGGAACAGGTAGTCATAGAGAGGCGCAAGTATCAAGATGACCTCGATCTCAGAGGGGACGAGATATTCATCAACTTCAAACCCGTCTTTCTTCACTCATGCCGCAGGATGAAAGGCACTCAGGACTTTCTGAACAGGCAACGGCTCGACATTAACCACGACAACTCGGATGTTGAAAACAGTGACCGCATCGTAGTTCTGACCCCGGGTCAGATTGATGGCATGGGTGCTGATGCACCATCGCTTGATTCTTTCTTCGTTTTTAATTCCTCCTCAAAGACTACACATCGTAGCCTCGAGGTTCAGAGAAATGTGGCACGCCAACGTCCCTCAAAATACCGTGCTCCGCCGTAGCCTGCCATTCACCGAGATGATAGCCGTCAAAGTACCCCTCAAACATGCCCAGATTCAGATTCACCCCTTTGCCCGGAACCTGCGCCTTCTTCCCTTACGCAGCCGCCCGGAGAGCCTGGCGGATACGAGCACCACGCTGTCTCGAGTTGAGGCGGAGCTCCTCGCGGCCAGCGACTGACTCGGACTTCTGGACCACCTCATCGCCCTCGGTGAGAATCAATTCGATGTGGCAGGGGTTCGACATGTACGGGTTGATCTAAGAAAGAAAAACTGTCAGTGAAGAACCAGCACCTTGTGGACAGAAACTCGACGTACGCGGCCGTGAGCACGGTATGTTCGGCGTCGCTGCTTGGGAGCCTGGTTGACTTGAATGTGCTTCACGATCAGGGCGCCAGTGTCAAGGCCTTTGGCATCGGCGTTGGCCTCGGCGTTCTTGAGGAGATCCAGCAGGAACTGGGCCGACTTGACGGGCCATCGGGCCTTGGAAACGCCAAATTGCTTGCCTTGAGGGAAAACAGAGATCAGCTCGTCATCTCTCCGTGACGCAGATGCGGCACCGAGATTTCAAAGCGTACCCTGAGCGCAGCGGCCGGTGCTGCCGGCATATCTTCGCATGGGGACAGCCTCCTTGTGTTCCTTCACATTCTCGAGAAAGGCCACGGCGCGCTGCAGCTTCCAGCCATTGATAGCCTGAGCCGTCTCGCGTGTGTTTTTGAAGGAGACGCGCAGATAGGATCCGCGAGCGCGGGCCGACTTGGACGACTGGATCTCGGTCGCGGCGTATCGAACCTGAGGTGGACTTGTCGTCAGCCAGCTGTGCGGACCGGACCAAGGATGAATCGCATCGGCTTCAAAAAGAGGTCCTCGCTCTCACGGAAGTCGGATACGAAATAGAGGGGGTTTCAGCTCACCATCTCGACGGCTTAATTGTGGTGATGGATTCGATAGAGAGAGAGGGACTTGGAGTTTGACAATTTCTGAAGTTGCCCTTTGGCTTACAAATTTTGGGGAACTGTTAGGGTTCTGCTGCCCTGCCCTTCGCACCGACGGAGGGTACGTATCCTCGCAGAGGGACTTGAGATGGGGATCGGATCAGGATCGGACCGAGCTAAGCAGTAATTGGCTACAAAGCTATGCTTGTGGGGCCGACCAGCGGAAAAAAACCATCCTTACAAAGAAAAAAACTTGCAGCGCAAGAAAAAATCTTGAACCAAACGAAGTGCAGCTCGAGCCTTGCAGCTGAAGCTCTGAGATCAGGACTCGAACGATCGCGCAAAGTCTTGAGATCAGGGGCGAAAGAAGAAAAGGACAGCCTAAATAACAGCTGTCACCTGCTATCGTCATCTCAAGAACTCGGTGCTAACAGCCTTTCTCTGTTTCCGAACCATCAGCTCGACGGCAAACCAGCTCCGCCAGATTCCGACATGGGACTCGGTTTTCGAGGAGGCCCCCCGCGCGGCGGCGGCGGCATGAGAGGAGGTCGTGGTAGCTTTGGTGGTGATCGAGGTGGCCGTGGAGGTCGTGGCGGCTTTCGCGGTGGTCGGGGTATTTCCCCCCCCTCTCCCGCATGGTTGCTGTTTCTCTGCGCTTCATCAGTTTCGCTGACTTGATGATATTAGGTGGTCCTCCCCGAGGCGGTTCTCGCGGTGGCTTCTCACGAGGCGGCGCTCGCGGAGGTCGTGGCGGCCGAGGCGGTGGCCGTGGTGGAAAACCTGGCATGGGGAAAGGCGCCAAAGTCATAATCGTGAGTTTTTCTTTTGTTCCTGGTGAAGAAGGAATCCGCGCTAATCAAGATATAGGAGCCTCATCGTCATCCCGGCGTCTTCGTTGTTCGCGGCGGCAAGGAAGACGGCCTCGCGACGCGCAACCTGTGTCCCAACGAGTCTGTCTACGGGGAGAAGCGCATCTCCCACGACGACGTTGTCAAGAACGACGACGGGACGACGACAACGACAAAGGTCGAGTACCGCATGTGGAATCCTTTCCGCAGCAAGCTTTGTGCTGCCATCGCTGGCGGCGCCGATGAAATCTACATGCAACCTGGCTCTCGCGTGCTGTATCTCGGCGCCGCTTCTGGCACATCCGTGTCCCACGTCTCGGACTTGGTCGGCCCTACCGGCTACGTCTACGCTGTTGAGTTCTCCTCGCGGTCGGGTCGGGATCTGATCGCCATGGCCTCGAAGCGGACCAACGTGGTGCCCATCGTCGAGGATGCCCGTCAGCCGACTCGGTACCGGATGATTGTACCCATGGTCGATGTTATCTTCGCCGACATTGCTCAGCCTGATCAGGCCCGTATCGTCGGCGTCAACGCTCACTGGTTCCTCAAGACAGGTGGTGGCGTGCTCATCTCTATCAAAGCCAACTGCATCGACTCAACGGCGCCTCCGGCCGAGGTCTTCGCCAACGAGGTGAATAAAATGAGGGCTGAACAGATCAAGCCTAAGTTCCAGTTGACACTCGGTGAGTCTTTTTGTTACCGTCATGCTGCTCATGTTGCTTACTGGAGGCAGAACCTTTCGAGCGCGATCACTGCTTGGTCGCGGGTGAGTACCAACGATACAAGTCGTGAAGCAGGCTCCCGTCTCTTCTAGGACGGTTCCCTGCTCATCTTTGATTGCCCCGGAGCATTACGGCGATCGGAGTCGTTTTGGCACGATCTAGGCTTGCATGTTGTCGGTCTCGACGAGCTTATGACTGGATCTGTTGGTTGTTTTTTTTTCCCTATCTCGGATGTAGGTGGCTTTACTGAGGCGAGAGGGCGTTATAGGCATGACTGAATCTGCGCTCGCCGTTGGCTTGTGAGCAAATAGGCGAGGAAGCAAGTGCTTCTTCAGCCGTTGCTCTTTGTGTCTCACATGGGTTGTTAACCCCTTTGAAGATTCTTTAGCTGTAGAATCTTGAATTGACGACTCTTTTCCCTTACAGTGAAGCGATCTATTTCATTTCAACTATATAACGACTGACTCTTTTCCCTTGCAGTGAAGCGAGCTTCTCCATCTATATAACGAACTGACTCTCTTCCCTTAGAGTCACGCGATCTTCTCCAAATATACAACGGCACGTCTTCATTGGGCTCTGCAAAGACGACCGTCCTGACGTTTCTGCCATCCTTCGCTCCCGATACAAGGCGTGCACCAAAAAACATCATCGGGGTCAACGGCCTTCTTTATGGCTAACAGCCGCTCGTAGTTGGACCCCCAGAACGTGTGCTGCCAGTCTCTCTCGAACGGCAATGCCTATGAGTTGCAGACATACATACGTCGTTAGGATATCGATATGTCGCATCCAGTAACATGAAAGACAGGATCCAAACCTCGTTGATATACGCTCCCGAGTCGGGCGTCAAGTCCCGAAGAGGCTGGTACGACTTGTCGAGAATGTTGATTACCTCGCGCTCGGCCGTCTTGTTCAACGGCGGGAATTCGGCGGCGAAAGCTCCTTTTGTTCAGCAGATGACTCTTTGCAATGGGAAACTCCGGACACACACCAGCATGCACATAAGCTCGGCGCCAGGCTGGATGAACGGCGTTTCCTCCCCGCGGCTTTGCCTCGTGGACGCCCTTGCCGGCGACGGTAAAGAGAGCCTGGATTCCTTTGGGCTCATTTGCTGCTTGGAGGGCTTCCCGGATGGCCTTTGGATCACTGGTGAGCGCCTCCTTGTCCAAGAGTCGCGACACTATATAACGGCTTATACCGCCGGTGGTGCCGTCATAGTGGACGTTGAACCAGGCCAGAAAAGAGGGATAGTCGGTGCTTTGGAGGTATAACGTCGCCTTTCCGGGCCATCTGGCATTGAGCGTGTCGTTGATTGGTTTGAAGATGGTATTTACCGTGTTCGGATCGTCCAGGTTCAGCATCGTGTTTGAGCCGCCCGTCACGCCGGCCATCCCTGGGGGCAAGCCTGGGGCGGAAGCGCGGTCGAGCGCGGATTTGCTGATGAAGTTTGCTCCGGAGAGTCCCGAGTCGGAAAGATAGGGAAGCTTGGAAACGACATAGGCGATGAGGTCCCATAGATGTGCCGCCTTGGGATCCGTGGCGACTATCCACCTGACGTGGCTCACCCTGACCTCGGGATGAGTTGACATTGTGACTTTGGTGATGACGCCAAAGGTCGAGCCGCCGCCCTGAACTCTTGGGGTTAGTCGGACTGTCTTATTGTTTGTTTCCTTCTCGTGAGATACCTACGCCTCTCAGAGCCCAGAAGAGATCAGGGTGGTGAAACTGGTTGACGGTAAGGATGTCACCGCTCGGAGTCACGACTTCGATTTGCAGGACGTTATCGACAGCCAGACCGAAGTGAGGCGACAGATAGGAATGGCCACCGCCTGAGATGTATCCTCCAAAGCCAACAGACTTGCCACCTCCCCCGACCAGAGTCTGCTGGTGTCGATCAGCGACCCGGTAGGCATCGAACATATGAACGCCGGCGCCGACTGTCATGGCATTTCCGCGAATCGTCATCTTCTGGTTGTCGGGGCAGTCGAGGTCGAAATGGTCGGCGTGATATTCGATGTCGTTTAGGTGACGCGTCCAGATGGATAATGCGCCGGGGCCGATGGAACGACCGATGAAGTCGTGACCGGTGTTTTTGACGACGAGTCTGATACGATGCTTCTTGGCTGATGGCTCTTGGTTAGTAGCTGTCCGACAGGAGAGTGTATGTGTGACGTGAACGTTACCGAAGTCGATGCCGGCCTTGACGTGATCCGCCGTCGACGCGTTGATAACATACGGAGGATAGCCCTGACTGCTGCAGGGGAATCTCGGATCCGGCAGACAGCTGTAGTTGGTGAACTGATCCCACATGACGGAGACGGCATCCTCCGAGTGCCACTGGTAACTAGTCCAGTCCATCTTCAACTTGGCGCACGTCTCGGTGATGGTGCTCTGCGTAT
Organism: Ophiocordyceps camponoti-saundersi (nom. inval.); assembly: GCA_003339415.1. Classification (NCBI taxonomy): domain Eukaryota; kingdom Fungi; phylum Ascomycota; class Sordariomycetes; order Hypocreales; family Ophiocordycipitaceae; genus Ophiocordyceps; species Ophiocordyceps camponoti-saundersi. Next base: position 21,741 of record PDHQ01000011.1, read on the forward strand.
GACATGCTGCTCCGGGGGGAGGGTCGGAAGTGAGGAGGCGTCCGTTCAGGGTGCGGTTAAGTGTCGTCCAGACACGCTCTGAAGGCCAATCTTCGTCTCCGGGGAAGATTTTACAGTCTGTGGTTGAGGCGAGGCCTGTACCTGCGAGGCTGTAGACGAGAAACAGTGGTGGCGGGAGCTTCATTGTGGTGTCGAACTGAGGCTGAGGAGCTGGATACCTTTACGGAGGTGAGGGCATCTTACGAAGAGAGTGAGAGCGGTATCACCATGATCAGTAATCTTGTACAGTGAGGAAATTGCTTGTCTGTGATTGGATTCATGTTGAGCAGGATTATGGTTATAAACTTGTGATGGATAGGGGATAAGACTGTCTGGGATGAAGCGCTCAATGATTCTTCAGGGCACTCGATACCGAGTGATAGCGATGGATAATCGAGGATGTGATAGGATCGTCTTCATTTGAGTTCCTCTCTCCTCTTGTTTCTGTAAGAAGCTGAGTCGTCGTCTCGTAAGGTTGACTGCCTCCCTCCCCAACGCCCTCCCTGTGGCACAACTCAACAACGGCAGAGGGGGGATCAAGACGGTTGAGGTAGACGGTTCATAGAATGTGATGTCAGCCACGTGCTAGTTGAAGGTTCCATCTACAAAGACAATGACGAGCGCGTCAGTCTCAGATCCTGTGATGCCCTTCAGTGTCACCGTGATGGATCAACGGGCTCGGCGTCTATGTACATACACATGAAAAGGTCAGTATATAGGCTGTAAGTGGCATATTGCCATGACGTTAACCAACGTCTCGACTCTACAGATACCTCTCTATCTGCCTACAAGGTAATCCATCCTTCGAGATGAACATGTTATTAGTATGGTAGAGAAATTACATACAAAGACTTTTGAGCATAAGAGGTTAATAGGGTTAGGGTTACCCCCCCTTCTTCTCCTCCAGATATTTATCATCATGATGACCATCATCACCACTTATGCAAGGGAATAACGCTCTGCGCCTCCCTAAAACGAGTCCCTAAAACGGGGTATTACACCATCATCCCTATTTCCCTTCCCCCCCTATTACGTCTCACGACGCCTAAACTCGAGCACGGCGTCCGGACTAGGCGACTTGGTCATGACGATGGAAAGAGGCTTGGGCCTCTCGTCTCCGCTACGAAGACGTACGTCATACGCGAGAATAAAGCGGGCGAGCACGAGCTTGATGACGTTGCCAGCGAAGAAGCGGCCGGGACAGGCGTGGCGACCGGCGCCGAAGTTGACGTAGGTGTCGCCTATGGCGGTGAACTGCAGCCTGTGGTTGGCCTTGGCCGACTGCTGGCGTAGACGGTAGAAGCGCAGCGGGTCGAAGTGGTCGGCGTCGGGGAAGAAGCGCTCGTCGTGGGCGATGCCGGCTAGGGGGGCGACGACGCGTGTGCCGACGGGGAGCTGGGTGCCGTCTGAGAGGCTGATGGGCTTCATTACTTTGCGGAGGAAGGAGACTGTTCATCCCCCTTTAGTTGTTGCTCGACGTCGACGATATGAGAGAGAGAGAGAGACGGATAGACTCACCAATGTTTCCGCGCAGCCGCTGCACCTCCCGCATGAAGCTGTCCATCTTCTTCAGCTTCGCCATGCTCTCCTTGCGCGTCCAGCCATCATCCGCCTCGAGAACCTGCCGAGCCTCGTCACGCAGCTCATCCTGCACGGCCGGGTGAGCAGCCAGGTCGTAGATGCACTCGCACAAGAGTCCGGTGGTGGTGTGAATGGAGGCAGCGGCGATGACGAGCTGCAGCTCAGCCTGCGTCTGCAGATCGGCCTTTTCCTCCTCCGGAAGGGCCTCGACGAGCCACTGCATCAGATCGTTGGGCGTCTCTCCGCACCCAGTCGGTTCATCGAGGTGGCGCAATCGCTGCTCGAGCACGGGCCGTATCAGCTCCTTGGCCATGTCCATGTCTCGCCGGATCTTGCCCAGGTCGGAGACGAGGTACTGCGTCAGCGGCCGGGCCCATTCGGGGAATATCTGAAGCTTGGCCCCGGCCATGAAGACGTGGACGGCGAAGTTGATGCTCGTGTCCATCCAGCGCTCTTGACGGTTGATGTCGGGGCCGACGAAGGCCCGTCCGCTGAGGCGAGCGACTGCTCGGAGGGCGAACGGGTGCCATTTGACGGCCGTCCAGTCGTCGCAGGCGGGGAACTCGGTGGCGATGATGTAGTCGAGCTCTTCTTTGAGCTGGGGAGCGAGCTTGACCAGGTTGTGTGTCAGCCGGGTTCGCAGGAGCAGCGTCAGGAGGTCGGCGTTATGGCCCGGCGAGAACTTTGTGTATTTACTCTGAAGGGCCTGTAGATTCTCTGTTAGAGAGGGAACCTGTTGCCGAGTTGTAGTGAGGGAGAGAGAAGGGGGGAGAGGATAGAAGGGGGGGATGCTGTGCTCACGTCCGAGATGGCCTCCTTGGCGCTCAAGATATCCTCAGGTAAAGCCTTGAGCTCGCCCACGTAATTCGAGGGCAAGACTAACTGCGTGCCCTCGGTGCCTCTGATCTGGTAGACCTTGTCCTGGAACATGCGGTAGCTGTCCTTGATCAAGGTCTCGGCCGAAAAGATCCATCTGGTCTTGGACGCCTTGTAAAGCGGAACGGTGATGACGCAAGGTCGCTTCCAGGATTGCGTCAACCACGCGATAAGGAGTATGGCGACGACGACGACGTAGTAACTCAAGCGTGAGCCTGTTGCTGCTGCTGCTGCTGCTGCTGCTGTTCCTGCTGCTGCTGGAGCTTGATTCGTTCCATGCGTCTCGACGGCAGAGTGCCACGCCGCGTCCGACAGGTTGAGCATGATGATACCAGCAGCGAGGAGAGTGAGAGGCGCGCTCCAGGCCGTCTGGCAGGTGTTCCTGACACCGGATATGGATATGGCTGGGGAGAGGAGAGCGGCATGTGGATGTTGACAGAGACAGCGAGGCCCGAGGACCAAAAACGGGCCAAGCAGACAGACAAAGGAAGGGGAGAAGGTTTTTGTTTAAATCGATGACGGACTTTAACGTCTTTCTCTTTCTCTCTCTCTCTCTCTCTCTCTCTCTCTCTCTCTTCGTGTCTCTCACTCTCACCTTCACCCTCCTTGCTCCCCTTTTCTTCGGGCGAAAGGGGGAGGGGGAGGCGGCGACGTCGCGAGACGAGCACGGACACCAGCTGAAAAGAGAGGCGGGCTTTTTCCCTCTCCCAACGCCGCCAGCGGAGTAGAAGAAACAAGGTCAGAAAAGAGCCATTTGTGGTAGAGACAGACAGTCAGTCAGTCAGTCAGATAGATAGACAGAAGAAGGACTCGAGAGGGCGTCGGAGGGCGTCGGAGAGAAAAAAAAAAGAGGTTAATAAGGGAAAAAAACAGAGTCAGACGAGAGTCACAGAGATGATTAAGAAGCAGAGGAGGAGGAGGAGGAGGAGGAAGAAGAGACAAGGGCTTGAGAATTACGGAGATATGGATGGCGCCGACTTGTGAGTGAATTCGTCGTCGGGGCCAGCCACCTCCGACAGTTTTGAACGGCGGAAACTGTTGCAACCGAATTCTCCTGCATACCGGGTTCGATCTCCGAGCATGGGCCTCCTCTCTTCTCTCCCCACCACCAACCCGGACATCCTGGTTCAGCAAGGGCACAAGGGCCAGATGAAAGGAAGGGTATGTATATGTATATGTATATGTTCCTTGAAGGGGAGATGACATATTGAGAGAGAGAGAGAGCTGGATTAGAAGATTCAGCCTTCCAAAGAGGGAATGAGGATAGAGAGAGAGAGAGAGAGAGAGAGAGTCTTGGGTGATGGATGGCATGTCCGTGCAGGGATTGCTTCTCATGGCATGTGCAAATTGAGTTGGTGAAAAGATGCTCCTTGTTTGAATCAAGTCACAGGAAAGCCTGTATTGATTATTGATTGGGTATTGATCGAGAGATGTTCCGTCCACCGAAACAGGTTGTCGTGAAGCCTGTTGTGAAGCCCCAGAGCCTTATTACTCGTGAGTGCTTGATCTGCGTCGACACTTTTGATCGATGGATCTACGGATACAGACAGACAGACAGACAAGCCATTGGACTCTGAAGAAATACATACATACATACATAGCCTATTCAGCCGATGCTTGCGATTGTTTTATTCCATGGCACGCGACCAGATGATTCCCCCCCCCCCTTCCCTTCGTTGGAGTCTCGGAGCAGCGCTTCCCGTATCTCGCCGGGCGGCTTGGTGTTGGTGGTGGTCGTGGCCGTGCCGTATAAATCCGCCCGGATAACGCCATTACCGTGCCGCCCTGCATACAGTATGTCTGTATGTACATACATAAGTAGGTATATATGTGGCTTCTGGACGCCTCTTGTTTATGCACATTCAAGTAAAGCATCGGGCTTTTGTCTTCTTCTATGTATGTGCATATGCGCATTTTTTCTTATTATTATTCCGGCATGTCGCTTAGACGAAACATTCTACTACGGGATGATGATGATGTTGTTATTAGCAGCCCAGCTTTGGAAGCGGCAGGTCATCCATGGATGTTGGTTATGGCACCGGGGATTTACACTCATACATACCATGTCCGTGGATGATGGGAACACCTCATACACGCAAACCCTCCCCGCCCAAACGACCAAGCCGATCCGTAATCACCGACACTCGACCAGTCATCGTCCTCCGAGACAATCCTTTCCTCTCACCTCCCGGATCGCCTAGCAGCCGAGTTTGTTCGACTCAAAAAAAGAAGACGAGTCACGTGGCTGAGCCGTCGACATCCCAAGTCAGCCAGCCAGGCCTGTACGGCTTCGGAGCTCAAAGCAAGACAACTCAGTTGCTAGGTATGTAAGCATCGTCTTGCCTCAAACGTCCAAGGTTTGCAAAGCAACACATCCTCTCAGCCCAACAGGGACCAGTTCGCCGGCGAGATCGCCCGTCAGTCAGCGCGTGTCAGGGCCATGAGTCGGGATTGAGCCGTTTTTATGCCATAGAAGCTGTCAAGTGAGAGTTTTTTTTTTCTCTTTCCCTTTCTTTCTCCTGATGAAATCCATCCATGATTTCAAAGGGCAGCTCTGCGTCTGATCTGTCTCCTGAAATGCTCACTGAATGCCTACCTGGGTAGGTGAATGTATGACGGTGGAGTGGTGGAGCTCCCATCATGCTTCCAGACTCCAGTACATAGTAAGCCGACAGCCGAAATCGCCATCAAGGACTCTCCCTGTCAGCTCGACAATGCCGGTTCGACACGAGAGATTGATAAGATAATCAGATGGTTTTTTTTTCTGCGCTTCGTGTTGCCCGTGTTCGGAACAGGGATGTTGACTTACTCGTACAAAGCTCGTTTTGGTTCCGATCTCGGTCTCGTGACGGCAGTGCATCCGATTGGTTGAGACAAGAATAGGGGGGGAAGGAGGGGGGTTTAAAGGGAGCACGACCGTTCTGATCTGAATTACTCGTATAATTTGAAAACGAGCGTCGCAACTGAATAAGTTGCTGTTGCTGTTCCCATCAAAGGACGCCGTTTCGGGGGGGGGGGGGGGGGTTAACATCTTCCTACTGGGTAGTTACCTAGGTAGGTAGTTTGTATGTGTGCAACTCACGACTTGCCTGGGTAGTTGTTCAGTTGGTTTCAATCCTGTGGCTGCAGCTGACGGACACTGCGCCGCTTCTCAGAAGGGCTTAATATATCCGTACTTAGGTGGTAGGTATGTGTGTACGGAGTATGTATATGCGAATGCATTCGTACACACATACATACATACATACATACATCCATCCATAGGCGAGCCTGTTGATAACCCCGTGCGTACGATTGGCGGAAAAGACCTGCCATTACATACTATCACCGTTAGTCCGGACATTAAGACGCTCTTTGACGTCTCCCTGTTGAGCTTTGCATCACATGCCCTGGCTGCACCGACGCCCCTTATCAATCAGTGGGGCGCCGACCATCGGTACAGTGCTCAGACAGTGTGGCGGATGGCCGCTCGGCATTGACAGTGTTCTTTGGTTCCGTCCCCGCGGCTGAATCGACGGGCAATTACGGAATTCAGATAATCGCACAGTGCCGAGTCACACAGTGTTTTGGCCGTATGAGGTACAGTGCGTCGACCTCGCCTCCATCGTCACGCTGGCCCCTTTAGCAAATACCTACATACCTCCATTCTCCTCCTACTCCTACTCACTCCCTACAACTTACACCCTCTGCCCACCTCTGCCCACCTCTACCCACCTCTACCCACCTCTCTACCACCCAAGCAAAAATCCTACAGCCCACGATCCCCTCTCATCGTCCCGCCTTCGCCGGCATGGTCAGCTGCCTCTGACTGCCTCGTCCATCGCACCGCTCGCCACCACCACCACCTACCTACATACATATGCACGCCACCATGGCGTCCCCCCCGCCCGAGAGCCATCCGCCCTTGGGACCCCAGACGCCCTCAATCGCCCCGTCTTTGACCTATTCGGACGAGTCTGACGATCAGGATGAGCCCGTCCGGCTTGAAAATGTCCGCGCGCGGCGCGCTTCGACCCGGCTCATTGCCCAGAACGCCAGCGATATCCGCCGCATCACCGGCGAGTCCACGGACGAGTTCGTCGGTCGTTGCTGTGGCGGCGGATGCAGTATGATGTCGTCCAATAGCGAGCCCATTTCCCTGCCAGACAATGACGCCTATCGCTCTCTGCGCCTCGGCATCACCCACATCCCTACCCGCCTGACCAAGGTTGCCGAATTGGCCCGCAAGACGCTTTCCTTTACGCCCATTCCTACCCAACGCGGCCTCCCCTCGCCTGCCGATTCGGCCATTTCCGTCGGCTCCGATGGCCCCCCCGCCCGTACCGGCAGCCCCGGTCCGTCCGACACCGTCGACACAGCCGTCCAGCCTCCGCGATTTGTCCAGCCCCATCCGCCCTTCCATGTCTATCCGGCCCGCATCCGTGCCGCCCGCGAGCTGACCAAGCCGGGGGCTCAGAAGCGCACCTTTCATGTCGACCTCGACATTACCGACTACCCTGACGAGGAGTCGACCGACTTCAAGGTGGGCGGTGCCATTGGAGTGACGGCGCCCAATTGTGCATCCATCGTCGACGACATCTTTGACGCCCTCATGGTCCCACGTTTCCAACGTGACAAGCCCGTGCTTATGTCGACGACGACGGGTCGCTGGCCCACCGTTTGGGGCGACGACAAGCCGCGCGAGCTCGTCACAACTCGCCGCGACCTGCTCACCTGGTGCTCTGATCTCCAGTCTTTCCCGCCGACGAAACAGCTCCTCCGTGTTCTCGCCGAGTACGCCAGCGCGGACAACGAGAAGAAGATACTCATGTACCTCTGTTCCGTCGAAGGCCAGAGCAGATTCTACGACCTGCGCACAGGGCCACACATCACCGTTTCTCAGCTGCTACACGCCTTTCCGAGCTCGCAGCCGCCGCTGGACGAGCTCATGTCCAGCCTGCCGCCCCTGATGCCGCGCTTTTACTCCCTGTCCAATGACCCCCACGAGTCTTGCCTCGTCCAGGACCGCAAGCAGCACCGGCTCATCGAGATCGCCGTGACGGTGCACGAGGCGGACGACTGGCGAGGCGCTCAACGAACCGGCGTCGGGTCGGGCTTCTTCGAGCGCCAGGCGCGACGCTTCATCCAGGCCCAGGAAGCCGGCGACGAGGCTCCCCGACTGTACGTGCCCATGTTCAAAGGGCTGATGGCGAACCCGCTGGCCCTGCAATACAACTCGGACGGGCCGATGCTTCTGATCGGAGCGGGCGTGGGCATCGCTCCCTTCCGGGGCTTCGTTCAGCGCCGGCTGAAGCAGGCCAACTGCCGCAACAAGGTCTGGGTGTTGCAGGGCATCCGCGACTCGCTCGTCGACGAGATTTACAGCGGCGAATGGGGCGTGCACGAGGACGAAGTCAAACGAGTGGTCGAGAGCCGCCGGGGAGAGGGCCGCTATGTTCAGGAGGAGGTACGAAACCAGGCGGACCTCGTGTGGTGGATCATCAACGCCGTCGACGGCCGCGTCTTCGTCTGCGGCAGTTCTCAGGGCATGGGCGAGGGCGTCGAGCAGGCTCTGATCGACGTGGCTATGGCCAAGGGCAACCTGGAGCGGGACGAAGCGCGCAACTTTTGGGAGCTGAAGAAGGAGGCAAAACAGTACATTGCCGAGACGTGGTGAAAGATGCTCCTCATTTTTATTATAATCAGTGAAGCGGATGAGGGAGAACAGCCAGCAGCGAGGTGAAGAAGATGTGACAGAAAGATTCAGTCCAGAGAATGGATGCATCCGGCTTTTTTTTTTGTTCATCACTGGACCATGGATAAGAGACGGAAAAGTGCAAGTGGTCATAACCAGTTTCGGTCACACATATTTGACGCGTTGATTGATATCATCTTCAGGTGTTGATACGTGTGTCATTTTATTTCCTATTTTGGGTTGTCTTTTTCTTCTATGTGGGAGTTTGGGGTGTCTTTCAAGTGTGGGATGAATGATGCTTGAAGACGAAAGCCTTGCTAGGACGACGGGGGAAGAAAGAGAGGAGGGCATAAATCAAGCCCACAGTTTTAATTAGCGATATACAGCCTTGTGTAAGGATAAGAGGTGTCATTACAAGGAAGCTGGAAGACTCCATTCAGCTGAACCATGGCGACGGTTTCTCTCCCGATAGAAACCGGGATTTCCGGGTGGGCGGGCCGACGGGGAGGAGCTTCTTCACTAGGAGTGACGATGACGAGGGTGATGATGAGGATTACGGTATGGGGTACGGATAATGAGTTGGGCGCTGACAAAGCGAGGTGAATCTAGTCGCGTCACGTCATCTGTGTTCAGCTTTGGGTGAGCAGCTGTGTATCGGTGGTAGCAGCCTAAGAGTGCTAGTACTAGTAGGTAGGTAGGTAGGTAGGCAGTCATTATTAATGCGCGAGGGCTATTGACTCTGGTCTGTAAGCAAGGGTTTGAGGAGGGTCTCGGGATGATGCGAGCGAGCGAGTGAATTATTGAGTTTATACAGCCGTTTGTGCGGATTTGTGTGTAGGAGGTTGTATATATATGTACATATATAAAGGGGGAGGAGATCCGGCATCGATTGATACTAGGTAAGATCAAGTGTTGACGACGATTCACCTTCCCATCTCATCAAGTTCACTCACCGAGTCACCGACATACATACCTACCTCTATCTACTACCTATCTACACACATATAAACACACACACACACAGTCCCTCCTCACAATGGCAGCAGCGCAAAAGCCAACCTCCGACATCCTCCTCCAACTAGCCCGCAGCCGACGAACAATCTACCCGCTAACGAAACACCTCCCCGTCCCGGCCTCCCGCCTCAGAACCCTAGTACAAGAGACGACGCTCCACACGCCCTCCTCCTTCAACTCGCAAACCACCCGCGCCGTCCTGCTCCTAGGCAGCGCCCACGACCGTCTCTGGGCTCTAACGACAGAGACGCTTCGCGGCGTCGTACCAGCCGATAAGTGGCCCGCTTCCGAGAAGCGACTGGCGGGATTCGCGGCGGGGGCGGGAACGGTTCTGTTCTTCGTAGACGACGAGGCTGTGAATAAAATGCAGGAGAAACTACCCACGTACGCGGACCGGTTCCCGGCATGGGCGGAGCAGAGCGCTGGTATGCAGCAGTGGTTGCTGTGGACTGCGCTGGAAGCTGAAGGCTTGGGCGCGAATCTGCAGCATTATAACCCGCTTATTGACGCCAAGGTCGCGGAGGAGTGGTCTTTGCCTCGGTTGTGGAGGTTGAATGCGCAGTTGGTCTTTGGTGGGAGGGTGGAGGGCGCTGAGCTTGCGGAGAAGCAGTTTCAGCCGGTTGAGGAGCGGGTTAAGGTGTTTGGTGAGGAGAAGGCTTAGAGGTGATGGGGGATAGACTGACGTTTAGACTATTAGACAACAGAGGAGGGCATCTTAGAAACGGCGTGAGACTCTGAGGCGTTGTATGAGCATCTCTTGCTGTATACTCGCTTGGCGAGTCGGGGCATACATACATACATGCATACACACCCACGATGAAGACATGTGTAGCATCCGCTTCTTCCCCTTCCTCTCAAACACATCTACACAAACTCTTCACGGCCTCTTCGCCTCGACAACGCGTCCCAGTGCCTGCCCCATCCTCACCTTCTGCCCCTTCTCCACGCACCACTCCCACCCCGCCGCCCCCCCACCGAGCTTCTTGTCAGCCGGGGCCTCAAAGACCATGACGATGGTGCTGCCCAGCTTGAAGCCGCCCATCTCCTCCCCCCTCCGCAGCGCGTGACCTTGCAGCACGGCGCTGGCCCCGGCGTACGTCGCCTCCACGAAGTCGAGGTAGGGCTCTCCTCGGTTCGCCGCCTGGGCCGCCGCCTGGTCGGCTGCCGTGTCCGTCGTCAGGCTGTTGGTGCGCAGCTCGCGGTCGAAGTTGATGCGGATCGAGCCGACGTTGGTGGCGCCCACGGGTATGTAGCTGAAGAAGCCGTGCCGCCAGCGGCCCAGCAGCACGACCCGCTCGTTGAGCGTGAACAACCCCGGCAGCGTCCGTTGGAGGTACGGTGACACGCTGAACAGCTCGCCCGGGAAGTGCCGCCGCCGCTCCACCACCCAGTTCGTCGGCGAGTGGAAGCGGTGGTAGTCGCCGGGCGCGAGGTACACGACGGCGTAGTACAGCGCCGTCGTGTCGTTGGCCGACACCACGTCGTACCATGGTCGCTCGCCGAGGGCCAGCTCGGCCCGCACCTCGGACACGGCGCGAGGAGACGCCTCCGTCGACTCGTCCGTCACTGCTTGCCGAGCCTTGGTGCTTTTTTTCGCCCCGGACAGGAGGTCTGGCAGTGTATAGGAGATTCCGTTGACCTGAGCAAACTCTTCCTCTTGTTTGACAATGGTGGCTTCGTCTCCCCGCGACTCCGCAGCCGATGTCGTTCCGTCATCTTGTATGCTGGGCGGGGGTGTCTTCTTGCCCAGCAGCGCGTCGATGCTGTACGTCATGCCCTTGACCTGCTCGATGTCGCCACCTTCGATTCTCCCGAATTGTAGTACCTTGCCATCTGACGGCGACAGTAACGCGTTCGTGTCTGGGTCCAGCGGCCGCACGCCTGGCTTCAGGGTTCGGTAGAAGAAGGCGGCCAGGTTGGGATAGACGTGGAGATCGGGCTCGGATACCTCGTCGAGGCTTGATGTATTGTTAGTCACGTCCGAGGCCGTACGGGGAAGGAATCCTGCACGAACTTGACGCCAAAGATGAATGAGTATAACTTGAAGCCTGGCACACGCAGATAGTAGGGAATGTCCAGCTCGTTGAACCGGCCCCACAGCCTAGATATGGCCTTGAGTGGTAGAGTTGACATGACTTTTACTTGCCTAACAGTCGAATTTCGTCAGCCTGCCTATATGGAAGTCTTCCGAGACCGATGGCCCCTACCATGGTCCTTCAGGTCGAGCTTTAGACCGTGGCTTTTGCTCGTTTTCCAGTTCCCTCGTAACAACCTTGTTGATCTGTAGTATTCCGAGGAAAGCTATGCCCAGGCCGATCGGTACGTGATACCATTGGATCCTGGTACGTCGTAGGGCCTCACTGAGACGTCTGGAGAAGCGCTGCCGGTTGCTGGCGTCCGAAGCATAGCTTCGTCCCGTAACACGGAAGACGGCGCAACCGGGGCACGTTCTGCAAGTACCGGCGAGAGCGCGACGCCGGAGGACCGAGCCGACGCCAGGCCCGACGATAATGTTCATGACGATGCGCCGGGGCCAATAATCGGGCGTCGTTGGTTTCGTCAAAGGCCGCAAAGCTACGCAACTATGGATAGAGATTCTGTAGATATCGTCCTTTAGGGTAGGTGAGATAGACCCGAGAACGCGACCCGGCATGGCAGAACTATCCGCCGCGGCTGCCACTAGCGAACACCTCGTCCTGAAATTGGGCACGTGGAGTTTAGAGAGATTGGGGCTGTCTTTGACTCTTTGTTCGTCAGAATACACGTTGAAAGGCCCAAGCTCTGCATGCGGATGCATGTGTGTGCAGAGAAGGAAGGTCCTAGCACTGTCAAAGGAAGAGATTCAATGTGCATTGTGTACCTACTGTACCTAGGCATGTATGAGGTATGTATGTATGTATGTATGTATGCACATTTATATGAACGCATCTGCAAACAGATGGGATATTGAGGGATGGATAAGCAGGTTCGGTACCAGGCGGCGTTCTCACATCATACTACTACTACCTAACGGACACTGAATCTGCCTCGCTCGACGAGTCACCGTCAGCGACCCCCTCGGCGCTTTTCATTCGTCGCCTCACTGAAAGTTCCTCTGCATGATAAACGGTATCGGTAGTTTTTCCGCGCCGAAGAGCCAACCCTTTGGGCAGTGGGACCACGGTCCACCGTCAGTGTCGACGACTCAGAGGCGGGATACGTACCTCCCTGGTCGTCTCAAAGCCAACGTGGAAGAAGAGAAAGTGAGAGAGAGAGAGAGAGAGAGAGAGAGAGAGAGTGAGTGAGAGAGACAGAGAGACAGAGAGAGATAGAGAGAGAAAGCGATCCTCGGAAAGATCCTCTCTCCTCTTCATCCCTCCCTCCCTCACACCCTCCCTTCCTCGCCCTACCCTTATTCATCCACACTCTCTCTCACCGCCCGCCTTGCCAGCTGCAGGCCTCGTCTTGTGCCTCTCGTCCATCTGCAGCCTCTTCCCCTCAAGGGCCTCCGTTCGCTGCCTTGGCCGGCGTGGCCGGTGCTACTTGTTGTCTGACATGACCTGCAATCTCACGTCCTACTCTTGGCCATAGATCTCGCGGGCCGGCATCGTCGTCTTCTCGTCTCTTCTGCATCTTCGCTGCCAACATGGCGACGTCCGAGCCGTCTCACTCGCACGCTCCCGAGGAGCTCGTCGTCAACTTGCAGGTCGTCTCGCCCTCTGTCGGCGTCAATCGACCCTTGCTTTTCCCCGACTTACCTGCTACGACCACCATCAAGCGGCTCAAGGACAAGATCCGGCAAACGCTGCCTCTGCGTCCCACCGACGAGAATCAGCGCTTGATTCATCGTGGTCGGGCGCTGTTGCGCGAGTCAGACAGTCTGCTTGACATATTTGGTGCCGATGCTGTGAGTCTGGAGCTCTTCGTGTCGACGAGATGCTGGCTAACTCGCTCCCGCAGCTTCGAACGTTGGAACGACAGACCATACATCTCGTCATCAGGGACGTAGTAGACAATCAGCATCCATGGAACTCGTCGACCGCTGCTCGAGGCCCAAGCCCGGCTGCTACCGCCGCTACTGCCGCGCGACCGACGAGCTCTCTGCATGCGACGTTTGGACCTGCGCCTCCGCCCACTTTACCCAGGAGAGTTGTACCTTTCCAGACGGCGCCTCATCCCATGTCCCAGCCTCTGATGGCCTCCCCGGCGCCCGCCCACTCCCCCGTTGAGCCGACGACGCAGACATTTCAGCAGCAGCACCAGACCATGGCCAACTGGATGGGCCAGGTTCCGCGAGACGCCGCGCAGCTGCCGCGAGAGGCCATGTTCAGAGCCTTGGTCAACCAGGGTCAAAGAGGAAGGGCTCAGATAGGGTTGCGCGGCATCGGAGAACGCAACGGCTCCGAAGCAAGCAGCGGCAGAGTCAGTCCTGGTTCTACACACTCTGTTCACTACGAAACTGTCGGGCCAAACGGAGAAGTGTATTACGTCGATAACGTCGTCAGGGTCGCTCGGGTAACAGTCGCGGGACTGCCCGCGGCCGACGCGCAAAGCATGGTTCGCAATGCGGATCCTAGCCAGGCGGCCATGGCCATGGCCAGCGCCCTCCACCGCAACGTCTCGGGGCCTGCGCTGCACAACCGGCCCTTGAGCCAGCCCGGAGTGACAACGCCCATTTTCGCGACTGCCGGATCGCTGGCCAGCAGCGGCCGCGGTACTCCAGATGCCAGCAGCCATATGACGACGACGACGGTTCAGCCGCAGATCTACCTCGTGTCCTCCCCCGACGGACCACGTGCTCTTCTGCTCAATCCGGCTGCCGCAGACGCGTATTACTTGCCCAGGATCGCACCGCCGACTATGTTGCCCCGGCTGAGAAATCCCTCGGTTCAGTCGTCGACCGCGGCCGCGAACACTCCGCAGAGTCTCGGAACGCCGCACGAGGACCAGAGGCCACAACCTCGGAATGAGGAAGAAGCAGCAGGCGCGGCACCGGCGCAGCATCATGCCGTACCGCCAGTTCATCCCAACAACCCGGCGGCGGCGGCTCTGCCCCCTTTGCTTATGCAGCTATGGCCTCATATCTGGCTGATCTTTCGTCTGGGACTTTTCGTCTGGTTCTTTACGTCCCCTAGCTCGAGCTGGTCGAGATGGCTCACCATCATCAGTCTGGCCGTCTTCGTCTTCGTGATGAGTACGGGATTCCTCAACGGGATGGCGGAGAACGCGTGGAGGCCGATCGGCAGACACCTGGAGAATCTCCTTCCAGCGCTCGAGCCTCCGCGTCTCGGCCGAGCGGCTGGCGAGGGCGGTGCGGGACGAGCTGGTCGGGAGGATGGCCCTGGGCCTGAGCAGATGGCGGCCAGGCTGGTGGCCCGGCATGGCGCCCGACCGGGCTGGCTGTTCGGGCAATTCAGACGGCTGGAGCGCGCCGGGCTCTTGTTCCTCGCCAGCCTGGCACCCGGCGTCGCGGAGCGGCACATTGCCAATCTCGAGGCAGAAGCACAAGCAGAGGAGACACGGCGAAGAGAGGCGGCGGAGGCTGCAGCGGCTGCCGAAGCGAGCGCGAGAGACGAGTCTGTCGGTCATGATACTACGACGGGGGAGACGGAAAACCTTCGGCAGGCGGAGCAGGAGGGCGAGGACGGCGGTCAGGAAGCCGGACGAGACGACGTCGGGCACGAGGCGAACAGGGAGGGAGTCACGGCGCTTTAGGCACATGACTACGACTGCGGAGTTTTCTCAAGCGAAGTCAAGGCATCAGAGAAGGGAGGGAATGGATTGGACAAGAAGAGAAAAGCGATGGAGTAGTATAGAGTCATGGGAAGTGAGAAGCGAGCCTCAGAGGCGCGACATGTCGTGTGTGTGTGTATTGATTACGAGCAGATGCATGGACGACCGAGTGGTAAGGCACTAGGCACTAGGCAGTATGTATGTATGTATCATGAGAAGCAGTTGCACACTGAGAGAGAGGATGAGGCATCAAGGATAAACGATGATATAGAGAGGAAGAAGGTCGGTCTATGAAGAGGTCTATAGATCGATCGCTGGTTGTTTAGGGTAGGTGGACCAGCGCGCTATTGTCAGCAGCAGACTCAATCAATCAATCAGGGCAAGATCTAATCCAATCCAATCCCGTCTACCATTCGACCTCATTCCATCATCACCACCAGCTGAGCCAGCCTCATCTCACGTCCGAATATCGCCGAACATCGCACGAAAGCAAGAGTACCACTTAAAGAAGCCGTTACCGAGCCGTGGCGATGAGCGGCGGCTGGAATACAAGTACGACCTGCCTCATCAGCTTGTCAACTTGAAGACGAGAGCTCATTACTGACGATCAAGACAGTCGAGTCCGATGCTGTGCGTCTCCTGCGTCGTCTGAAAGGAACCTGAAAGGAACCTGGTCACTAACAGCCTCGTCTTCCCCTCTAGGGCGTCTTTACATCGCTCGTCGAGAACCTCGGGGTCAAAGGCGTGCAGTTCGAAGAGCTTCTGACGCTGGAACCGTCAGAGCTGGCAAGCCTTCAGCCAGTGTACGGCGTCATCTTCCTCTTCAAGTATCCGACCGACCGGCCGTACGCCTCAGCCGATGGTCCCCTCGACGGTACCTTTGACCAGAACGCGTCGGAGAAGCTCTTCTTCGCGGCGCAGACAATCCAGAATGCCTGCGCTACGCAAGCTCTGCTAAGCCTCATCATGAACAAGACAGACGACGTGGAAATCGGCAGCAGCATGTCGGACTTTCGCGACTTCACCATGCCGTTGCCTCCCGAGTTCCGCGGCGAGGCCCTCAGCAACTCGGACCTGATACGCGACGTGCACAACGGCTTCGCTCGCAGTAGCCCCTTTGTCGACGAGACGCAGAAGACGGGCGAGGCTGAGGACGCCTTCCACTTCATCGCCTACCTACCCGTCAACGGCACTCTCTACGAACTCGACGGCCTGCAGCCGGCGCCCATCTCGCACGGGCCCTGCACGACAGAGTCCTTCCCAGAACGTGTGGTCGGTGTGCTGCAAAGTCGCATCGGCCGCTACGCCGATTCGGAGATACGGTTCAACTTGCTGGTCATGTGTCGCGACTTGAGGATGCGAGCACGCGACTTTGGCGACCTCGAGTTGCTGGAGCGGGAGGAGCGCAAGCGGCGGGATTGGATGTTCGAGAACGCGCTGCGTCGTCACAACTTTGTCGCCTTTTCTGGAGAGGTGCTGAAGAGCGTCATCAGGGCGAAGATGAAAGAGGGGGGAGACGAGGCCGTCGACAAGTGGGTGGACAGGAGCTTGGAGCGGAAGAAGGCGGAGAAGGCGATGGCCAGGAAGTGAGACTCGACCATCTCTGAAGACGGCGAGGGACAGAGGGCATTCCTAGCCAGATATGAGAGATACGTTGAGGCAGCATCTCATCTCATCTTTGACGGAGCGCGTGAGTGGGCTATTCTATCAGTGCCTAACCTCTACAAGTCTTGAGTTCCTCTTCTCTCTCCTCTTAGACACGGCTTCGTCTATATGCGTACCTTTTCTTCTGTCTTGCTGGCTGAAGTTGCTTCCTTTTGGTTTTGATCCCTATGCCCTGTTCCTTTTGTGCCCCTTTCCAAGATGCAGCACAGCCAACAGTCAGGCAGCGGCTACGGAATACTCCTTTGCGGAAGAATCGGCGCGAGAGTCACGGCCATCGTCGGTCTCGAGCTCGCGGACGGCGTCCCTCCGTCGTCGATGGGCTTGAATGGCCTTGACGAACCAGGGAGGACGGCCACCGCCCTTCCAGGTCCAGTACTCCTTGAGCTCATACTCGCGGGGTTCTATGCGACCGCCGCTGATGAGAACGACGAGGCCGACGAGGCCATTGAGGACGGCGTAGACGAAGAGACCGCTTTGGTGGAAGGGTTAGCAGGTTCGAAGGCTAAAGAGAAGAGAGGACGAAAGAAAGAAGGGAGGGCGAAGACGACGTACGCGATGAGACCATAGGCAACGCTGTAGCTGAAGGGGATGAAGGCGATGACGACGAAGGAGGGGAGAACGTCGCCAATGTAGTTCCAGTTGATGAGGCTGATTTGACGCATCATCATGCAACCGACCTTTGTTACAATATCTTAGCAGAAGTAAAGAGACAAGGCGAAGGAGAGGAATGAGGGAACATACCAAGACCAAGGTGCAGCCCGTCGCCCAAGGCGGGATAGAGGCAAAGATGGGAGCGAAGAAGACGGAGGCGACGAAGCACAAGCCAGCGACGATGGCAGTGAGGCCCGTTCGACCCCCCTCAGCAATCCCAGCGCCGCTCTCGATGAAGACGGTGACGGGGGAGGATCCCAGCAGGGCGCCGATGGAGATGAAGGCGGCGTCGGTACAGTAAGCCATGGTGGAGCGGGGGAAGTCACCGTGACGACGATCGGCGACGCCGCAGAAGCGAGCCATGGAGTAGAGCGTTGCGGTGGCGTCGATGATGTCGACGTAGAGAAAGGTGAAGAGGACGAGGGCGAAGTGGGAGGCGCCGGCTGGGAAGGTCCAGTCTAGGCTGTTGGCGACGTGGCGGATGGGATGCCAGGCTACGACTTGTTGGAAGAAGTCGAAGCGGGCTTTGCCTTCGTCTGAGTCTGGGAAGTAGGAGATGGAGGTGTGGCGGCTGGTTTGTAGGGGGGGTTTGTTAAGGGGGATGATATCCAGGGGGGAGGAAGAAGAAGAAGAGGAAGAAGAACTCACGGCCAGGAGAGGACAGAGACGATGGCGATGCCAATGACAAAGGCATACTTTATGCGGAAAGCCATGAGAAAAGACGTGACGATGCCACCGCAGATGATGCCAATCCACATCTTGGGACTAGTCATCAACCCCGACTGACACATGCCAGACAGAGGATCGATGAGCTCAAGCGGACACCCCCCGAGAGCGAGGGGCGTAGAGCGACCGCCGCCGGTGATGGCGCCTATACCGACGGAGTAGGAGAGGCCGATCTCGGTGAGGAAGAGGCCTATGCCGACGCCGGTGGCCGTCTTGATGGTGGCGGGGATCAGGCGGACGAGCCATTGGCGGAGGCCGGTTAGGGCTAGGAGGATGAAGATGATGCCTTCTATGAAGACGGCTGTTAGGGCGGTGCGGTAGGGGACGTTGCCGCTGCCGTTTACGCCGACGACTTGGAAGGCGAAGTAGGCGTTGAGGCCCATGCCGGGTCTTGATTTGGGGGGGGGGGGGGATGTCAGCTTGGAGGAGAGAGGAGAGAGGAGGAGAAGAAGAAGAAGAAGAAGAAAAGGACGCACGCCAGAGCGACGGGGAGGTTCGTCAAGGCACCGAAGACGATGGAGGCCATGCCGGCGATGGCGGCCGTGGCTGTAATCAGGTCTCGCCTCACCTCTAGATGAAGTTACGCGTATCAGTCGTCGATTCAGGGGAGAAGAGAGAGAGAGAGGGAGGAAGAAGAAGAGGCAAACCTTCTTTGCAAGCCCTATAGTCTGGATCGGCATCACACAAGGCATGAGGCCTCTGATCGCAGACGCAGGTCCCTCCGGTCTGGGAAAGGAGTGAGGCCTGTGATGATGCTATCAACATGTCATGGTTCATACCAAGGAAGAGGAGAGAGGACGGACGTTGACGGCGATGATGTAGGCCATGGTGGCAAAGGTTGTCAACCCGGCGCGGAACTCGCGTATAAAGGTGGCGTCGTGAATCTCATTTGGCTAGAAGAAGAAGAAGGATGTTAGAAGATGCTTTTCCTCTTTCTTCTCCTTTAACGAGAAGATGAAGATGATGAAGATGTTTTTCTCTCCATGGTAGGTGGTAAGTAATATGGAATGGATGGATGGATGGGATGGGGGGGTGAAAGCACATACATGCCCCGTGCCAGAAAGGCGGAAAAGCCTTCCAAAGCGAGAAGTGGTGAGACGACGATCAGCAAAGTCGAAGAAATCACGAAGGCCAAAGATTCTAGATCTCGGAGGCGAATTTCTTGAGGGGGTGGAGGATGAATCCTGTTGTTGGAAGGTATCTTGAGCCATTGTTTGAGGCTCTCTTCCTCTCCCCTCTTGCCCTTTCTTTTTGAGGTGTGTTTTTCAGATGGACAACTCGGTTGTGATAAAGGAAGAGAAGAGATGTAGGAAGAAGGGAAAAAGAGAGGGAAGTGAGAGGGTGTAACTTGAGAGAGACGGACGAGGAAGAGAGAGATGATGATGAGATTCCTTGAGAGGAAAGGGGGTGACGGGAATGACGGTCTGTCCATCCATATCCTTGTTCCGGATGAGGAGAGAGGGAAGGAAAAAAAAAGCTCGTCTAAGTGGCGTCTTCCTTCAGGGGGTGTGAGTGAGGGTGAGTGAGCGAGCGAGTGAGGGTGAGTGTGTGTGAGTGTGTGTGTGTAAAAGGAGTTGAGCCGAAGATGAGTGCGACTCTGGAGGGCATCTTTGGTGAGATTGGATGTGTTTTTGGTGTCACGATGCAGGGATGGTGATGCTTTTATGCAGTTTGAAGGATGGATTCATAGACCGATGGTGAGTCTTGAGTCTTGATATTGGAAGAGTAGTGTGTATAAGAAGTTGTGCATGTTGACGAGGCAGTATAAACATGTATCATCAACCCTTGAAGACAGGAAGAGAAGGAAAAGAAGGGAGAGAGGAAGAGAGAGAGAGAGAGAGAGAGAGAGAGAGAGAAAGGGAAAGAATCAGATGCACAAACATCATCCCAGCCTCGCAAACGGGTAGCAGCATATTCCGTATGTATGCACATGATGGCTTCTCGCCAAGTATCCGTAACGGGAATGGGCATCCATCTGGGTACCTAGGTAGGGATACTATCCAGGCAAAGACATACATACATACGGATATAGACAGACCATCATGATGATGCTACCATACGAACAAGTAACGTACATAGACGAGATGGGATATACATACATAGACTCTTTCCTCACTCACTGACATGGTGATGAAAAAGGAACTGAGACATCGAACCAGGGACGGCGGCCCTCGCTATGACCGAAGCCCGCCTCCTCTCTCTTTCCCCCCTCGTCCCGGTCCAGAGAAGAAGGAGAAGTAGAAGAAGAAGAAGAAGCAAAAAAAAAAATATATATGAAAAGCCACGAGGCGCTGCCCTGGTTCATCTTCCCGGCCCGCCGCATGGCTTGAGCCGAGGGGGGGGGAAGGGGGGGGTTCACTTTTCGTATTGGCCGCTTACACTGAGCTTGCTCTCATGTATCTCTGTATGTGCAACAGGATGAGTACGGAGTAGAGGATGAAGAGGACGAAGAGAGAGAGAGGGAGAGACACAGAGACACAGAGAGACAGAGACAGACAGGGTTAGACCTACAGATGAATACCTACCTAGGTAAGTAGACAGAGAGAGAGAGAGAGAGAGAGAGACAGAGAGATAGGGATAGGGAGAGATACCTACCCAGGTGAGAAAGAGGTTGATAGTTGGACAAACAGTAACACTCTCTCTTCCTTCATTCTTCCTTCTTTCTTTTTCCCCCCCCATCTCTCTTCACTTTTTGCCGTGATTCCAAACTTCATCTACATCCATCCATCCATCCATCCATCCAACCGAAACTAAACCGTCCCCGTCTCCGTCCCCACCGTCCCCGGTCGCCGGCTCCCGCTCCGGCCCCACCGCTCCCCAACCACTCCCCCCCCCCCCCCCCTCTCTCCGCCTCCCGATGTGGGACGTCGTCTGGACCGATCCAGGCCGCGAACTGGTAGGCGAGCGCCGAGCCCGAAGAGAAGTAGCCAGCACCGTGGCCAGCACCGTCGACGGCGGACGAACCTCCCTCTCCTCATCGACAACCAGCTCGCCGCGTTCCTCAACGGCCGAATCGGCCTTTGCGCGTTTCAGAGCGAGGGGTCTGAAGCAGCAGGGCAGAGGGGGAGCCACCAACTCGAAACCGTCTCCGGCGCTGCCGTCACCGGCCTCGGCATGTGCCTCTTCGACGACTACTACGGCCAGCGCTCGTAGTTCCGTCTCCGTCGTGGCCGAGCTTGTGGTGCCGGAGGTTGTGGAGGGTGTTGTTGTGTCGAGGGACGTACGTCATGGTTAGTTTCTCCCTTTTCCTTGGCTTTCTTTTATGCCTCTCTTTTTTTTTTTGTCTTTCCTACGTTGGCCATGATGAGAAGGCGAACAGTAAAGAGGCTTCCCTTTTAGAAGGAGGAGGAGGTGGAAGAGGAAGAGGAGGAAGAAGTCGAGGAGGAGGGAAAAAAAAAAACAAACACACCACCACCACCACCACCAAAAACCCGCCATACCCGTCTGGGCTCTAGATAGTTCTGCCAAACCCCAACCCCAGCGATAGCAGATAGTCCACCATCATCCACCATCTCCCTCCTAGCACCCTTTGTTAACCCTTCGATTTCTTCCTCTCTCTTCTCTCCCTCAGACACAAGCAACGAAAGCAGCACTCGAAGGCGACTGGCACGAATCATCAGCTCGCCCTCGAGCGACACATCATCGCGCTTCTTCGACCGTCCAAGTCCAGCCCGTAGCGTCTTCGCCGAACCCTTGACGCCGCCCCGATCGCCGACCATCGAGTGCGCCTCTCTCTCTCTCCGCCCGTTTCCCCCTCCCCTTCTCTCACATACATTGGACTCTTGTCGCTGACGGGATCGAACGAACGAAACGAAACAATTAGCTCGCCGCGTCCTTGTCGCCATCCGGACTTGCCGGCCACGCCGCCGCGTCATCAATTGCTACCGACTGCAAAGGCCCGTCCTTGCTCATCATCACATCCATGGGTCTCCGCGCCGGCTGAGTCCCAGCCCCAGCCCCAGCCTCAAGTCGTCAGCAGCAGCAACAGCAGCATCATTTGCAATAGCAATAGGAACAGCAACAGCAGCAGCAGAAGAAACAGCAGGAGGGGCAGCATGTCGAGGGAGTCGGCCGGTTCCCTGGCCAGCACCAGCACCAGCGAGGCCCTTAGATTCTGGTCGCCCGTCGATCACGAAGCCTTCAAGCAGGAGATCAAGACGATGGCTACCGCCCCGCCGGCCGTCGCCCTCGCCAAACTCAAGGAGCTGATGGCGGCGGGCGAGGACGAGAAGCAGGATCAGAACCAGCTCGAGGTCGATCGGTTACGATGGATGTTCTCCGTCCTGCTTCACCTCGACGTGGCGGCGCCCCGGAGCGGCACTGTGAAGAGGAGGTCGAGGCTCGATACGGACAACGTTCACGGCATCATGGCGCTCCACGAGTCCAAGGGTAAGTTTTTTTCCAACGGTGGAGGAAAGAAGAGAATTGATGACGCTGACAAGAGTGACGCGAAAAAAAATATATAGCATCGGCCACATACCTCGCCGGGCTCTACCCCTCGAAGCGCATCTTCCACATGTCGGAGCATCCGGTGCCGCATCAGGCGTTTGAGAATCTACAGTCGCTCAAGGTGAGGGGCAAGGTGCCGTCGCCGTTCCCGGTGCCGCCGCAGCTGTTCGAGGCGGTGTACGCGGTGACGCTGCCGTCTCTGTGCTCGGAGCAGGAGCTGCGCGACCTGCTCCGGAGCGTCAACATCAGCCTCAAGTCGCAGGGGACGCTGAGCCTGCGGCTGATCGACCCGCTGCCGTGCGCGGAGACGCTGGGCCGGAGGATGCGCTCCTGGCTGGAGGAGCACCTGATTGCCAACCTGGAGAGGCAGGGCCGGTGCTCGCGGCCGACGGCGCAGCTGCCGCAGCTGCTGGGCGAGGCCTCGCTCCGGGCTCCCGGCAGCACGCTGACGACGGCCAAGTTCTACGCGACGGCGGAGAGCGTGCGGAGGCTGGCTAAGGACCCGGACCCGGCTATCGAGCGGATGCAGGCCGAGCGCAAGGTCAAGGCCGAGCTGAGGAGCCTCGTCGGGCGCATGCTCTGGAAGGAGGTGTGGGGGGAGTACGTCACGGCCGGGTCGTGGTGGTGGGAGGACGAGGCTTGCGTGGAGGAGTGTCTGGAGCTGGGTACGTTTTGGGAGTATCAGTTGATTGAGGCGGTCAAGGACGGTTGACTCTGTCTGTCTGTCTGTCTCTCTTTCTCTCTCTCTCTCTCTCTCTCGGGGTGTATGTATGTATGTATGTATGTACATATATCTCTGCGGATGGATGGATGGATGGATGGATGGATGGATGGATATATGGATATATGCACCATGTCTGCAACAGGGTGGTGGTGGTGGTGGTGGTGGTGGCTTGGCAAGTTGAAGAAGGATGTAACCTCGGCGATAGAGACTCCATTCTCCTTCTCCTCTTCCTTCTTCTTTTCCTCAGATAGAGAGAGAGATAGAAAAGAGAGGGTGAGAGAGAGAGATGCAACTCTATCCGTACTTCATCCCCCCCTTTATCATTCATCATCGGATCCTCGCTTTCTGCTGTTGATGGAATCACGTGACGACGGTTAGGGGGAGTGAAGAGAAGAGAAGACGGGGCGGGGAAAAGAAAAAGACGCAACTCCGCGTGCTGCCTTGCCTTGCCTTGTCTTATCTTACCTAGTACGTCCGTACAGTATATCATGAATTCATAATGCATCCTCATGACAACTTCTCCTTTCCTCCTCCCTCCCAAGCGAATGCCACTCTCTTTATCCGTACGTACCTACCTACATATGTACATACATACGGATAGATATTGTCTAATCATCCCCCAACGTTTATACACATAATTATCCGCACATGCGAGTCTCGGGAAAAGAGAAAGAAGAAATGCTATAGAAGAAGCAAAAAAAAAATAAGCAAAGAGAAGGAGCATAAAGAAAAAGAGAAGAAAATACAAAAGAAGGGTAAAAAATAAAGAAGGAAAGAAAAAACATCGTCAGCGAGAAATCACGTGGGCTCTCTCCGTCTCACTGGACTGGCTGGTCAGTTCTGCTTAAGGTTTTGGGACTAGGCGAACTGTGTTTCTTTTTTAAACCCGCTGCGAGCCTAAATCAACACCGTACATAAGATATTCAGTATACCGAGGATATATAGTATGTATGTATGTACAGTATGTATAGTATAGTATAACGCGATAGGCATGCTTCAGGTCTTGATCCTCCCGATAGTCTATTTACTATATAAACATGCATGTATGTATGGGTGGGTCACCCGCCCTCTACGCCGATTCGGTTTAGTTTGGCCGATGCCGCTTGTTGACGGTGATGGAACTCAGAAGTAGCTGGGTATTTATACAGCTTGTGTAGATAGATAGGTTCCTAGGTAGGTAGGTAGGTAGTTTGCAGATATACGGATACTATAGAGAGATTCTTATACTGGCAAGCTTCGAGTTTCTAGAATCTGTTATGTTAATTCACAGTGTATAAGGAGGCTGGCTATGGGAGCTTGACAGTCGGGTTAAAGTCCTTCCAGTCATATCACTATATAAATACTTACTACCATGTCTATGTATACCTACCTACGTATTGCACGTGGTATTCCATCTATATATGTATAACGTCCATCAGCTCCTATATAAGTTGAACGTCATCACTTAACTCCGTAGGTAGGTAGGTATGTACTATCCGTACATCACACACCTCAGCAGGATACCTACAGACGATACTACGCTTATATTGCACTCAGAATCTGCTTCCTCTTCATTTAACCATCTTGCATTGGGGGAGGAGGAGGAGGAGGAGGAGGAGGAGGAAGAATCTCTGCATTACCAGGGATATATTAATCTGTATCCGTATATCCGTATATGTATGCATGAATATACATATGTATATACAAGGCAGGGAAGATGTGCTCATTATCCGTAATACTGCTGCATAGGTACATATATCCCGTAGAGATGTGTGCTATCCGCACCCCGTCAGTCTCAGATGGCCACCAAAGACACACAAACACCAAACACAACTCTCACCCTCTCTCTCTCTCTATTCATGTCGTATGTGTATGTATGTATCCGTACAGTAGGTACGTAATAGCAATAACAACAACACACATCTATTTCTCTCCCCCCCCCCCCTGGGTGGCGTAATAGAGCTTCGCAACCATCCCCCCCTTCCCCCAAATGCCGAGGGATGTGATGCTGACCGCCGACCACCCATCCATCTACTCCGTACCCGCCTCTTCTCCCACCACTCTGCATGCAGCCTATAGATTACCTGCATCCCAACGCTTAGCGAGTCTGTCTGTAGCCTTTTCCCGACTGACAGTCCCAGATTGGGAACCGACGGCAGGCTGTGCGGCGCAGCCACCAGAGTGGGAAAAGAGAAAGCTAGAGAGAGAGCAACTACCGACGTTGTTGATTGCTGTGATGATACATGCATACATATGTACGTAGATGCATAGATGCATGCATGCAAGGCATATACATACATGTGTGTATATGTATGTGTGTATGTATGTATGTATATGATGTAGGTGAGCGTCACCAACGGGGAGCTGGCTAGCTTTTCTCAGTTCTCAGATACATAATACGTGCAAACATCTCCAGCTTACATATAGCCTGAACTCTGAAGAGACGGATCATCAGTAACATCATTAATCGACATCTTGTATCTGTATGTATGTGCATAAATATACATACATACATATATACGGAGTACAACTTCTTCCTACTGGAACCCTTGCAGCCGACGCCGACGCCGACGACGACAACGACGACAACGACGCCACCACCCGGTTGCGTGCCGGATCGGGCGTCGTCAACAGCAAGCTGAATGAACACCTCCACAGCTCGGAAGCTCTTCCGCCTCTCCCACACAGCCTCCTCCTCCTCCTCCTCCTCCACGTAATCTCCTTTTCTCTTCACCGGGGGGGATGAAGACTACACTGATACACCAGCGTGTCCTCGCCCCGCATCTAAACCCATGCTTTCCCCTCCATCGGATGGCCGTTATCGTCGTCGTCGTCGTCGTCGACAGCGACAGACCTTGGGCCACTGTGCTCTCTCACGTCTATCCGTACGGTAGAGCAACAGGGTATGGTACATAGAGTGGCATGGGTGTTAGGGTAGGTTAGGGGCTCATGCAGGAGAAGCTGGACCCTCAGCCACGACGCTTGTCTCTCATACCGATGCTTCTCTTCTGAGTCGTTCAATATATTTTTTTGATTACATTTGATACATCATCATTATCATCATCATCTATCTATCTACCATTTCGTATCTCAGCATCCATCCACATACATACATATTCGTACATACATACGGAGTATATGCAACACACACACATACACACATGCGCACATCCCATCTCTCTTCCCTGGGCAAGAATCCAAATGTCGACTCTATTAGTCGTTCGCGGGCCCCTTTTTGATGACAATGATATATAATACAAGTCGGAATAAACAAAGGCCAGCGGATAATTGAAACCAAGATGTACATAGATGTGAGGATATAGTGTGTAGAAAGTCATCCAAGGCAGTAATATAAAACAAGGCATGATATATATGTATAAAAAAAGGGGGGGGGGGGGAGGGGAGGGGTATATGGAGAAGGAAAATGGGAGAAGGAAGAAGGCTCATAACGCATATCGTCTTTGAGAGAGAGAAAGAGAGATTAAAAAAAGGGATAGAAACAACAAGAAGAGGGAAAAAAAATCAAGAGGCAGAGAGACAGCTCTTAGCATCCATCGGCCGAGGCAGTGCGCGACTTGGCCAGCTCCGTCATACTCTCCGAGTCAAACGTACGCGAACTCCTCGGCGGCGACCGGAAATGGCCCGCCTTCCGACCGAGGCCCTGCTCAGCAGCCGCCAGCGAACTCGGATCAGGCGACGAGCCAACCGACGACGGACCAGACCGACGACGGCGATAGCGACTCGGCATCAGGTCGTCAAACAGTTTCCGACAGGCACTCCACGAGGTGACGGCGTAAATGACGGCGTTCCAAAGCCCCTGAAGCGGAAGGACGAAGGCGCTCATGAACTCGAGCGGGGCGAAGACCTCGTTCTGGTGAACGACCGAATACACCCGGTTGGCGCTCGAGGGGATCCAGGTGATGAGGATGGCGGTGAAGAAGAGGATGGCGCACTTGGTGTAGGACCAGGCTGCGTTGTTGAGCTCGTGATGTCGTCGCCTCGCCGGGTTCGGAGGCCGGTGAGGCGTCACGTGCACCGACGTCGTCTGCTGGAACGTCTTGGAACCCTGCACCGGCGAAGACGACGCCATTTCCGTGACGGAGATGGGGCCGTGGTCGGCCGAGATGTGGACCGAGTAGGCGCCTTCGCAGCCGGTGGACTTGTCCGAAGACTTTTGCCTGCCTCCCAGCGGACCGAGGTGGATGGCTCCGAGATGGGCTGCGTCTTCTTCCGTTACCGTCACCTCCGTCCGTTTGATGGTCGCCACCACCTCGCCGTTGATGGATAAGGGGTCCGGGTCGGAGTTTTGGAAGTCGTAGAGCTGTTTGCGCTTCTCGTAGATGGTGCGTCCGGCGCGGATGTAGATGAAGAAGGTGATGAGGATGGTGACCCTTTTTTTTCCGGATCGTCAGCTTTTTTCTTCTTCTTCTTCTTCTTCCTCTCTCTTTGAGTGGGAGAGAGAGAGAGAGGGAGAGAGAGGGAGAGAGAAGAAGCAGAGGAATCTCTCACCAGACGGGCCCGTAAAAAGTGGCGATGCGCAAAACGTCGTACTCGCCCGAGATCCAGCACCAAAGCGTGGCGTTGCCATAGATCCGTTGACCTTGTTGGTTGCGGACAAAGATGTAGGTAAAGGCCGGAATGAGAGGGATGCCGTAGCAGCCCAGCAGATAGATGAGTTCCATCTTACGGAGCCTCTCGGCGTCAAACTTGTGATAGAAGGTGAGATAGACATTGATGGCCATGGCGAGGGTCCAAAAGGCATCGGCAGGCATGAAACTAAGAAACTGGATCAGAATATAAAGAGGTCAAAAGAGAGACGGACAAAGCAGAAAAGGGAAGAAAACCAACGTCTGGATCAAAAAGGACTGAAACTGGCAGCCAAAGGAGTCGAGCTCGCTGAGGTAGGCGTTGGACATGAGAGTGCCGACGTTGGTCAACATGTTTCCGAAGGAGGCGTAGAAGACTAGCCGGTTGATGGGCTTGTGAAAGGCTTTGGAGGAGCAGAAGGTGACGATGGTGAAGATGCAGCCGAGGAGAGAGAGGACGGAGCAGGCTCGTTCGACGACGCTGATGGCGCTCCTCTGCTCCAGCGTCAACTCGTGCATGACTGTGTGGTTCTGCTGTTGCAAGGGACTCATGATGGGCTGCTTTCTCTCCCCTTTTTTTTTGGGATACGCGTTTCCGCGTCTTGGGTGTAGCAGGTGTGTATATGAGTATGTATGTGTATGTGTATGTGTAAGTCGATAGGAGACGGATGGGGAGCCCGTTATGGGCAGTTATGAACCGAGAGAGACAAGAAGGGGGGAGGGGAGGGGAGGGGGAGAAAGAGAGAGAGAGAGAGAGGTTGGTTTATCTTTATCAAGGTAAAGTGGCACTTCACATCAGCGATAGACGAAGAGAGACAGGGGGTGAAGAGAAAGAGACGACAGGGGGGGGGACGAGAGATGGGGGGGGGGCAGATGGGACAAGCGGCGGAGCTGCGAGGAGGGAGATGGGGGGGGGGGGGGGAGAGAAAAGGTCCGTAGATCATGGTCCAGGCTCCGGATGCAATATAGTTGCCCGCGAGCCTACGTTGTGGAGAGGGTGATGGGCTTTGAGCATGACGAAGCCATGAGATGGGAAGAGAGAGAGGGGAGAGGAGAGAGGAGGAGAGAGGGAGAGAAGAGGAGAGGGAGAGGAGAGGAGAGGATGAAGAGGAAGTGGGATAAGAAGAAGGAGGAAAAGGGTTATGGATGGATGGATATGAATGAATGTAGGAGAGGACTTTTTTTTTTCTCTTCCCTTTACCGCCGAACAAAGGGTAGGTGTATCATGTATGTATGTAGGTATGTATGTATGTAGGTAGGTAGCAGGCGTATAACCAACCTCGACATCTACATGCACATACATACATACATGCATGCATGGATGCAGGCATACATATGTACATAACATGACATAACAAACTGATACACAGGCCTGTGTGTGTCTGACAGAGGAAATACATCTGTGTACGAAACAAGAGGAAGAGAGAGCGAGAGACAGAGAGAGAGAGAGAGTCGCCGTCGAGAAGGGGGGGGGATCGGGGAAGGGTATCATGCAGGCGCGGGCCGAACACGCACACGCACACACGCACACACAAGCACGGTCCCGGGGACGAGGGAGGGAAAAAAAAAAGAGAGAGAGATGAGATGTTACATGGCATACATACAAACATGCAGGTGTAAATTCGCACAGGCCAGTCACGAAACGGGCACCTATTCGTTGATTTCGTTTCAAACAATCGTACCTGCATGGGCATTTTTTTTGTTTGTCTCATCTGTTTTATTCGTGCTACATGGAATAAGAGGAGGAGAAGAAGGCTAAGTTGACGGATAATAGAGCGAATGAGATATGCCGTATTGAACAGAAAGTCCTACCGGATAGGTTAGATGTACCATATAAATGGATGGATAGATGGATAGATACTTGGGTTGATTGATTGCGTGTTTTTTTCCCCCGGTTATAGAAGCGGTTGTTATTGCATGTCGCTTGTTTGACAGGTTCTTTGGGGGGGGATTATTTATGATGACAACAAGCCTTGATTGATGATGGTGATTCTGCTATACAACTCTTTATCCATCTATGTATATATGTATGGCTTCACTGATGAGTTGAAAAGGAAGAAGAAAAGAGAAAAAGGATTGCCTAATTCCATCTCGATGGCTTTCCATTTCCATCTCCCATCTGTGAATGTATCGATCGTAACCTTCTACCAAACCTTGAAAGTGTAGCATCTCAAGATTAACTGCTTACTCTTTCCTTTACATACGTCTGCACTGAACCACTTAATCACACACACACACACACATACATACATACATATCCACAGCATAACGGACCTATGTATATACACCCTATAGCCTATAGCTGATATTATATCATGACACTGTTTTGCTGTTGTATCCGGATAGTCGAGCAACACAAGCTCTATGTATGCTTTGCCTTGCTTTACCTTGCTTTGCCGTGCTTTGATTGCTTGCTTACTGCCTCTTTGAGCTATTCTCTTCTCTTCTCTATGAAGAGAGAAAGCTTCTCCCGCGGCGGGGGGGGGATCGTGATGAGGACCCTTTGTGCCATGTGCATGTGCAACTGAGAATATTTGTACATATAGGTATAAACACATGTGTAATTGGATGCTTTGCTATTGGCGATATTGCTCTGAAGCATCTGCGTATTGTACATATGTACAACGAGGCTATCCACCGAATTCTGTGCTACCTCTCCGTACCTACATACATACTAACCTACCAAGCCAGTACCATTAGACACAAACCCAAGTCTGTGAGAATTTCTATTCTCCCGTTCATATTCTCGCATGTATGCATGTTTCTACACATGGTACCTACATACCTACATACATACCTACATACATACCTACATACATACACAGGTGGGTGTGTGCGTTGCCCGCATGCGGCGTCGGCGTCGGCTGCGGCGGAGATTTGATTGAGACTCGGCGTCCGCGCGTGATACGAACGTAACGAACGACCGGCTCGGGCCTCGTCGAGATGGAAAAAAAAAATAATATAAAAAATAAAGACAAAGGAAAGACGCTTCAGAAGAAAGAAAGGGCGTTCGCGTCATGTCATTCGCTCCCAGGGGGCAGGTGAGCAGGAAAAAAAAAAGGAGCGCGGGCCTTATGCTGTGCCCGGGGTTTTCGTCTGTCGGTTGACTCACCCACCCACTCACTCTCTCACTCACTCACTCACTCACTCACTCACTCACTCACTCACTCACTCACTCACTCACTCACCGGCATCATTCACTCACTCACTCACTCTCGTGTGAAAGTACATATCTCAATTCGACAAGCTGGCCAACAACGGACGCAATACCGAGACAGATGCGCCGCGGCATCTGCATCACCGTCGCATTCTGACATCTCCCTCTTTCCTCTTGATCCCCATCCCAGACAGACAGACAGCAGGTCTCTCTCTCATATATTAATTCCATCTCATCGCAGCCAACCAGAGGAAAATTAAAAAAAAAAAAACAACCCCCAACATCATGTGCAAAATATTGACCCTCCCTCCCTCTCTCCCTCCTCCCTATGAGGCTATGACCCATGGAGGGACCATATGTATATACGGATTATGTATGCGATGCGATGCGCGGACGCAGCGGTGCGTCTTCCGGCGACCCAACACTACCTGCTATATATACAAATGTATAGGTACATAACCGTAGACGCAGTAGATGAAAGAAATGACAAGGAAAATTCAGAGTCAAGTGAAGCAAACGTCGACATTCCCAGAGGAGGCTGAGACACCATTTCCAGGGCAAATTATGTTTATTCATTCATAACTTATATATGTACATCCATCTATGTATGTATACATATTTATATACATACATACATGTAATGTTACGCAGCCTGGATAAATATCCGGTCGAGGGAAAACTGAAGATGGAGATGGCAAGATGGAGATTGGGAAAGATGGCCTGTTGGTTGCACCACCACCACCACCAGCAGCACAGCACAGCAATTTCTCCCCGATCGCTTTGCTTTGCCGCCCGCCAAGGGGAAAAAAAGTGAAGACGGGCATGACTCGTCGGGTTGCATATATTTATGTATTTATATGTACATACATATACATATATATAGTATACGGACGTACATATAAGTAGGAAGTAGGCCGATGAAGACGGGACAAAATACCCCATCGATTTACGGCTGTGCTCCGTACAATGTAGGTGCGTTTTAACGGTGGGAAAAAGAGGGTTTGTTTCCACCCGCTTGTTTCGGGGTCCGGTGAGACTCTGCTGTTGTCGACTTGGCTTGGCTTGACTTGGCTTGACTTGATTTGACTACAAGACAATGCAGTATGTATATAGGGGATCGCATGAAACAAAACCGACGAGATTAGGTTATAGAAGAGAAGAGTTGTGCTGTAGTTTTGCTTTCCTTTGTCTTTGTTAGCTGTGAGGTGAGCAATAAGTCGTACTTGCAGACGTACATGCCTACTTACGGATATTCGTCTTCGTATATAAACACATGCACTCATAACCTGCCTACCTACCTACCTTTATATATACGGACACACATACGGACGTATGTACATACATACATACATACATACATACATACAGACTTGCATGAACCCGTAAACTGAGCTTTCTTCATCCTAATTCGGTCCCTCTCGACAACATCCCCCCCTCTCTTCCCCCCCGCTGAAGACAGGTCTTTCCGCCTCCAGGCCATGCGTGTGTGCATCCGCAACTCAGACTATATACGATTCCCACCTACCTACTACCTAAAGATAACAACGAGGTATGGCATACATAGGTCATTGTTCCTCCACTACGGAGTAATACATACGTACCTACATATAGTACGACAACGACGAGAACGAAACAACAAGATACACATGTACAATTGTGTGTATAGAAAAGGGTCGAAGCGCCGACAAAAAGTCACGTCGGAGCCCCTTCTTCCCCCTATATGTATGTATGTACACAACATATAACACATGCTATCCGCACGCATCATGTCGGCCAACTTCTTTTAACCTCCCTTCCCCACTCAGTCTATGCCCCAGTCGCTCATGAACCAGTTCCGTCCTCGGGTCCCGCAGAAAGGTCAGGGGGGATACATTGTATGTAGAAAGAAAAGAAGAGAGGTGAGGAGAGGTGAGGAGACACGCGGGAGGGCGCGTCACTCGGCGGCATTCGGCATCCCCGGACTGGCGCGGCGTGCCGTGGAAGCCGGCAGATGATGCGATGGAGAGAAGAGAAGAGAAGAGAAGAGAGGAGAGGAGAGGAGAGGAACAGCACGTTGTACATACATACAATACATATGTACATGTGCTGTATCCGTAGGTGACGACGAGAAAGCGTTCGTCTACATACATACATACCTTGAGGATTCTATCCATCCCGCCAATCATCTTCCTTCGCCCTTCTCGTCAGACAGTCGGGGTCTGACACACAGCCAACGAACCCCCCCCCTTCCTCCATCCAACTAAGGTAATCGATAGCCTCGGCGCTTATGAGCCAGCAGCTCAGCTCAGCTCGACTGTCCTCGCTTCTCACATACATACATACCTACCTACATGCTGTACATATCCGTCCACACAATACATTCATTCCGAGTCCAGATTCGATATACAGATCGAGGCCAACTCTTTTCCCAAGACTATGAAGCAAAGCAGCATCTATCCTTCCTTCACCCTCCGTCTTCTCCTCTCTCGCCATGACACGGTGAAAACTCATATCTACGGATACTTCTCCCACTCTTCCGCATCTCCTTGACAGCAACAGATGAGCGAAACAAGATCAAGATTGAAAGAAATGGAGGAGAGAAAACATTCAAAACATCCTCCTTTTTCTTCCTCTTTCTCCCCCCTTGTTCAACCCCCCAAAACCAACCTCCCCCTGCTGACCCCTGAAAAGAAACGCCACGGGCTCGCCAGACGCCAACCAATAAGCAGATAGTCAGGAGAAAAGACCGGCATCGGCATCAGCAACGGAAGAGCGTTCCCGCAATAAGCAAAGTCCCGATGGTGCTTGCTTCGCCTTTCCTCTCCCACCCCCCCCTTTTATGTGTACGTGCCCGCTCTTTTGCTCCTCGATACGGATATCAAGGTCGGCATACGCTGCTCTCCCCCCCCCCCGGATACGGCACGAGTATGCTCCTCCCCCCGCTGCTGGTGCTCCTGGCCTTGCTGGCGCTCGCTGTGGTGGCGGCGGAGAAGAAGCGGTGCTATGGCATCGATGGCGTACCTTCGGAATGGAGCTTTCAGCCGTGCGACGCCGATGCCGCCTTTAGTGCCTGTTGCGCCATGAACAAGACGAAGCCGGATATTTGCTTGTCGTCTGGACTGTGTTACGCTCAGGATACCGGCTTTGAGGGCTTCATCTACTCCAACGGCTGTACTGATCCCACGGGCAAGGCTGACGCTTGTCCTCACGTGTGTCCTGATCGTGAGCGTTTCCCCCCTTCCCTCCCCCCCTTTCTTTCTCTCCGTCTCTCTCTCTCCGTCTCTCTCTCCGTCTCATCACCCTCTTTGTATCCTCTCTGCTCGGCGGCCGTCTCTGACTTGGCTTTCGTTACAAAGGGACCAATAATTGGAAAGGCGGACCTGTCGTCGGCTCGTACAACGTGCTACAATGTAGAGAGGGCAATCACTTCTGCTGTCGCAAGGCTCTCACCACGGAGAACTGCTGCGGCAATGCCGATGCGGCCGTGAGTATCAACGTCGGCCAATTGCTTCTACCTACCACGACGTCCACCGTCGGTCAAACGGCCGCGCCTTCGACCACGTCTACCGTCTGCCATCCTGACCGTGCCGTCTCGGCTGAGCGCTGTCCGGAGAACACTACGTCCGCCGCCGTCGTCGGTGGAGCCGTGGGCGGCGTCATGGGAGCGGCGCTGCTGGCGAGTCTGGGCGCCCTGGCTGTTGTTTGTCTGCGGCGGAAGAGGGCTACGGCTACGACGGGGCCTGAGGCCTATAGTGAGTCTTTTTTCCTTGGATCGGGGACCGTGTCAGTTGCTGATGGCGTCGTTAGACTCGCGTCCGGTCCACGAGCTTCCCAACAGACCGATTCACGAGATGCAGGGGTCTCAGTACAAGGCTGGGGGATGACTCTGCTCGTCTCTATGTACATATTATAGCGGTGTCTGATTTGCCGTCTTTTTTCCTTTGCCTTGATAGACTGGCATATTTACATGTCAATAGTAAGAAGCTGTCGTGGTTTTCTACGTTAGACTCTCTAGCTGCTGTTAGCAGTATAACAGTAGTGGCAGGGAGTCCAGGCGGGGAAAAGGGAGGGATCCAACGCCGCCGCCACTCCACCCCACTCTAAAACCTCGTGCGCGCTCAAACCCGCGAACCTCCACCACCATCATCATCATCTCCCATCCTCGCCTCCTGCTTTCCATCTTCATCGGCTTCCTTCTTCGCCTCGGAGACAATCCCAGCAGTAGGAGACACGATGCCGTCATCACCATCATCGTCGTCATCGCGCTTCACCTACCGAAACCTGGCTCAGCTCGCGAGCTACAGCACATCCAACCCGCTGCGAGTCATCGCCCACATCGACCTCGACGCCTTCTACGCTCAGTGCGAAATGGTCCGCCTCGCCATCCCCGAGGACAAGCCGCTCGCCGTCCAGCAGTGGTGAGGCACGTTTTCCGCCCTTCCCGTCGCCCCGGGTCGCCGTCTTCTTCCGGCTGACCGTTTTCTTTCTTAAACGTCACCCCAGGCAGGGCCTCATCGCCGTCAACTATCCGGCTCGCGAGGCAGGCATCAGTCGCCATTGCGACGTGGCCGAGGCTCGAAAGCTGTGCCCGGATCTTATCGCTCAACATGTCGCTACCTGGCGCGAGGGCCACGACGGCTGGGC
Source organism: Ophiocordyceps camponoti-saundersi (nom. inval.) (assembly GCA_003339415.1). Lineage (NCBI taxonomy): Eukaryota > Fungi > Ascomycota > Sordariomycetes > Hypocreales > Ophiocordycipitaceae > Ophiocordyceps > Ophiocordyceps camponoti-saundersi. Next base: position 57,197 of record PDHQ01000011.1, read on the forward strand.
CTATCGCGACGACGCTGCTGCCAACATAGCATCCGACAAGGTCTCGCTCGATCCCTATCGCCTCGAGTCGAGAAAGATTCTGGCCATTGTCAAGGAGTCGCTGCCGCCGCACCTTCAGAGGGTGGAAAAGGCCAGCATTGACGAGGTCTTTCTTGACCTGTCCGCCCACGTTCACTCCGTCCTGCTCCAGCGCTTTCCCGACCTGACACACCCGCCGCCGTACGACGATGCCGCAGAGAGTCTACCAGCACCTCCCGTCGTCGCCCTCGACTGGGCCGACGATGCTCTGGCAGGCCTCGAGGAAGACGAGGAGGCCGGCGACCCCGACTGGGACGACGTGGCGATGCTTATAGGATCAGAGATCGTCCGCTCCGTTCGTGCCGCGATACGCGACAAGCTCGGCTACACCTGCTCCGCCGGCGTGGCCAACAACAAACTTCTCAGCAAACTTGGGTCGGGCTTCCATAAGCCCAACCGGCAGACCGTCATCCGCGCCCGAGCCGCTCACTCCTTTCTCGGCTCTTTCCGCCTCGCCAAGCTACGCAGCCTGGGAGGCAAGCTGGGCGATCAGGTCGTGTCGACGTTCAACGCCGAGCGCGTCGACGACCTGCGCGCCGTGTCGCTGGAAAACTTCAAGGCCAAGCTGGGCGACGAGACGGGGCTCTGGCTGTACAAGACGCTGCGCGGCGTCGACACCAGCGAGGTCAACCCTCGTACCCAGATCAAGTCGATGCTGTCGGCCAAGTCGTTCCGGCCCAGCATCGACAACCCGGATCAGGCCGTCAAGTGGCTCGCCATCTTCGTCGCCGACATCTACGCTCGCCTGGTCGAGGAGGGCGTCGCGGACAACAAGCGGAGGCCGCGGACGATGAACCTGCATCACCGCGCGCCGGCCGGCCAGACGCGCAGCCGCCAGGGCCCGATCCCGCAGGGCAAGACGTTGGACAGGGAGCTTCTGCTGCAGCTCGCCAGGGATCTGCTGGGCCAAGCAATGGCAGACGGCAACGTCTGGCCGTGCGCCAACTTGAGCCTCAGCGTTGGTGGCTTCGAGGACGGCATCAAGGGGAACTTGGGCATAGGTGCCTTTCTCGTCAAGACGACGACGACAACGTCAGGTCATGAGTCCCCATCCTCCGACTCCCAAGGAGCCACACCGCGGCAGAATAGTAACAAGAGACCGCGTATTGGCGGCGACGACGGTGGGCTACGTCGATTCTTTGCCAAGAACCACACCTCCTCTCATACTGGCAGCAGCGGCAATAAAGCGCCGCCCAATGACCATGATTCTCAAAGCCCGATCGTCACGGATGGTGACGACGGCGCCTGTTCGGTCGGCGTGGCAGATTCTGAGCACACACACACTCCTCCGCCCCATGCAGACGAGGAATCCCCGGTCCTGAGGTGCTCGCGATGCTTGGTCTCTTTCGAGGATGCGGTATCTCTGCAGAGCCACTCGGACTGGCACCTTGCCAAGGATCTTGAAGACCAGCAGCGGCCGCCTCCGCCCCCCCCTTCACGCGGCCCCCTTTCCAAGAGGCCGGGCCCTGGTACGACGAGGCGCGGTCGCGGTGGCAAGATGGAGCCCGGGCAAACAAGGCTCGACTTTGGCTGAGAAGAAGGAAGGAAAAAAAAGGGGGGGGGGGGGGGGGGAAAGGCAGGGCAGAGGCGCCGAATGCAACAGCAGCCATTCGCCACCCGACCACTGGCGGAGAAAAAAAAAAGAACTCGGTGCTCCCCCCCCCCTCTTCCACAGGGTGCTGTGCATACATTGATCGGCGACCCAGGGTGAGTGGGCGTGAGAGCCCCCCCCCCCCCCCCCCCCCCTCCTCAGAGAGGTTACGGTCGTGATAGCATTCCTAAAGCGTTTTTCTTCGCATCACGGGCCGAGACAGACAGGAGGCGGACCGTCTGACTGGACGAGGCTTCTGGTCTGCTAACGGCTCACTGGTCCACGCTTGCAGGGCCGGGCCGGCTCTCGGATTGGCCCGCGGTGTTCCTTTTTGGCCACCAGTGGCGTGTTGGGCTCCTATTGGCGAGAGGCATCGGTACCCAACGGCGGCCCGAGAAGGAGGTGGTGGAGGTGGGTGAGGAGGAAGGGGAGGAAGGGGAGGAAGAGGAGGAAGAAGAGGAAGGAGAAGAAGAAGAAGAAGAGAGGACGATGGCAGGACTCGAGACACGTCGTACGTACATACATACATACGCACATACACACACACATACACACACACTTACACATGTGCGTGTGCGTGTGTGCGTGTGTGTGTATGTGTATGTATGTACATACGTGTGCACAACAAGAAAGAGGTCCAAACCGATGGAGGTGAGCGGGACGAGCAGCAGCAACGCCGTTTCTTTACTGAAGCAGGGGGGTGATGAAGCAGGAGAAGAAACGGACGACGAAGAGGTGAGGGCGAATTACATCGAGAGCGTGCTCGATGGTGTCTGCCACGTGGACGAGGGAATCTACAGTGCGGGATGGGAGACGGACGGACGGACCGAGGCCCAGGTGTAACCGCCGGCTCGAGCCCAACCTGGGGGCCCAAGGCGGGCCTCGTCTCGCAGACGTGGGATGGATGGTATGGATGGCTGTACCGTAGATGAGAGTGTTTTGTTTTATGTGGGCAGGAAGCTATAGCAGAGGCATGCCAACTGTTCGTGATCCGTACAGGCCACAGGATGACCTGTCTATCTATTCATCTAGGTGACGGAGTTGTGTGTGTGTGTTCTGTCAGTCAAAGGGGGGGGGATACTACGGATATGTCCTGCTGCAAGGTGAGATGGAGAAACACTCATTGACGTATGTCCGTCTGCACAGGGGAAGAGAGAGGAGATGGAATAGCCGCCCTCCTCCCCTCTTCCACCACCCCCCGTGACGAAGGGCTTAGATGCCGCTCCAGACGGGAGAGCTAGAGAATTGCTGGCGATGATGGACCGGTCGCTGGCTAGCTTCGACACCGTTGTTTAGCGCCTGGACTACGTGCGTACGTACGTCTAGGCTGCGACTGGAGTGTAGGGATGTGAAGGTATGGATATGGATGCGGGTTCTTACGGCTTTTTCTTCAGTAACTGATTCGTGTGTGGAGAGGATGGGCGTCTGTTATGGGGAGGACGGGGGAGTAAGGTAGGTATGGGGGTGTGATGTGTGTAGTAGGTAGGTACGGAGAGAAAAACGATCCCTGTTCCTTCCTCATTACATACTGGTTATTATTCCCCTTCGACTGGTTGGTCATCCGTCCTTTTTCCCCCCTCGGCCCTCTCTTTGGGCCTCCTACTCCTCCTCCTCCTCTTCCCCTTCCCATTACTTCTCCTCCTCTTCCTCCTCCTCCTCATCATCACTGCATCCCAACCCTCCATTCAGGTTCGGCTGACACACACACACACACGCACGCACGCACGCACACAACCTCCTCACCTCCTCCAACCAATCCCCTGTCCCCTTTCTTTCGCCTCCCGCAGCCATCTCGTTTTTTTCCTCCCTCTCTCTTTTCCCCTCTTCTTTACGCCCCCCTTCCCCCTCTCTCTCTTCCTCTTCTCTTCCCCTTCCTTCTTCCCCTCTTCTCTCCTCAGAGAACCTCTTCCACCTACACACACACAGCGGCGTCATGTCGAGACCAGTTCGAAGTCAAGGCCAGACGACACAGGCAACGTCTAGGCAAAACGAATATTTCGTACCTCGCGACGGTATTGATCGCGAGGTCATCTCCGCCGACATATGTCGCTATCTGGGCAACGATGCTCTTGTTCGTCCCGGCCAGTACGATGTATGTTTTTTTCCTCTCCCCATCTTGTGTCGAGGCAGGCCGATATCATCGTGGCTTGCTCATGCTGTCCTCGCAGAATCCTCAGAATGGACAGACAGTCCACGGCTACTACATCACTGCTTACCGAAACCTAACAACTGTACGGCCGCCCTCGTCAGTTCTGCTTACCTACCTAGGCTGACAATACACCACTTGAAAGGCCATGATAGAGGACCTGAAAGCTGACTCCGCCCGCTGGGAGAATGAGCGTCGAGCCCAGACGCGCAACACAGGAGGTATCCATTACCTCGACAGACGAAAGCCTGACTTTTCCTCACTATATCTGACACTCGTGACCCGCAGTTCAGTACCGCTACTCAGAGACGCACCAGTCCCGGCAGCATCATGGTCCCACGGAGAACCCCTTCCAGCCGGACCCCTATTCCCGTGAAGGTGGCTATGATAATCCCCGTTATCCTGGTTCGGGCGCCCCGGGCTTCACCGGTGCTTCCGCTCCCTACACCTCTCCCCCTCCGACTCAACAACAGCAGCCTTCGTACCAGACCTCGAGCGGTGGCCCTTACGCCGTCGGCTATCAACAAAATCAACAGGCCTCCCCTTCGGACAGGTTCCAATCTGGTCAGCCGGCTTCCATGATGCGTCCCGGTTACCAAGCTAGCCAGGATCCTCCCTACATAGGCACCGGTGCCAACCTGCCGCACTCTGGTTATGCCCCTTCTGACGTGCACTATGGTTCCCGACTGTCCGCTATTGTTTCCGCTCCCCCCCAGCCCCTGTATGCCTCGGCGCCGCCGCCCCAGCCTGCGTATCCGGCCACCTCATCTCCATTTCAACAGTATCCGAGCCAGCCTCCCGCAAGTGGTGCACAGGTCTACGCTGGAATTCCGTCCCAAGAGACTTTTTACGGCCGAGGTCTGTCAGATGCCACTGCGCGGTTCTCCTTTGTTCCTGGTCTCCTTCCATCTCACCCCCCCCCCCCCCCCCCCCTCCCAAATCTTAACCATGCGTCCCTAAATACTGACGTCGTTTTCTTTTCAGTTTCTCCCGCTCAAGCGCCGCAACAAGCTTACGCGCCCCAGGGACAACAGTATGATGCCGCCCCTCCACCTCCTCAATCTTCTACCCAGACGCCTGCAGCTGGCTCGAATAAGCGCCGTAATGACAGCGACATCGACAGGCTCCACCGACCCCCCCGTCGCTGACCACCCGTCTACTCCGCGGCCGTCGGACGCCCGGGAGGTTTTTCGAGCGTTGAGCCCGCCTCGTGAGTGTTTGCCGTCCCTTTTGTTGTCCATGCGTCCATGTCATGATCGGATCCTTTCCCTTCTCCTCCCGCCTGCTGGAATATGTCCGTCCTCGCCCACCGGAACTTTCTCCCCCTCCCCCTGTCTGCCTTGGAATCGTCCATCCGCGGAATTCTTGGTCCGTCTGATTCTGGAATCCTTCCCGGTCAATCGCGTCCGAGTTGTAGATTCACAACTCGATGCCCTGGATATTCTTTGGTGCTGTCCGCTGGCCGCTTGGCTTCGGCATGCTCTCGACTTTCCCTGGATGGTGACGAGCTCCACGTTTCGCTTATATACCTACTGCTTTGGCGCCGTCAACCGACGCGCATACATATCCGTTCGGCTTTCGGGCCTATCCTCTCCCTAATTTGCGTGAACGAGTCTCCCAGACCGGGCTCTATCGACTGTGTTCCGGTCCGGGGAACGTCCAGTTGCATCTGCTCGTTTGACTACACCTTTGGCACCAGCGGGTCAACCCATATACCCTCCCCTCCCCTCCCCCTTCGTTTCCCTTCACTTCGGATGCGCTCATCTATGGTCCTGCTGTCTGCTCTTTGTCTTTTCCACCGGAGTTTTGGATTGCCAGGACCTTGTTGGATATCTCCCTCTTTCGACGAACCCCATGCCTCCCGGACGACTTCACTGCACGTTGGTCTATGATGTCACGGCAAGCTCGGAGTCCAGGCAGCAGGGTAAGTCTCACGAGTTTGTATATACTAGCCAAGACTTGCTTTGATCAAGGATTCGTTTCCCTTATAACGCACCTCTCATTCCCAATTGCATCTGGATCATGCCGCGGGACACCATCATATTGGAAGCCTGCGTGACTAATCTGTCTAGCTACTATACCCGTGGGCTCGGGAACGACTCATGTTTATGTCATGCCCTCGTTCGGATTCTTGTGATCGACCTGAAAGTCCACTTCTTCGCCGGGATTTGTGGCTACGAGGGTGGGTGTCGCTGGTTCGTCTGGACCTGTTTCTCTGTGGTCACACGACACCTTGCACACCACACTGGACCTCAACATGCGTAGACGACGAGTGATGAGACTCCGGGTTTTCAGGCACACTTTTTCGAGGTTTTCTGACTCCTGTCGCTGGCCAACATCTACTCTCTCCAGGCCCTGTTATTCCTGGTGATTCCCAGTCACTTGTTGAAACACGCACACAGCGACTACAATGTTCAGATGCGGCGCTTGGCCCAAAGCTCCCAACTGACCACCAAAGTGTCATCTCGGGCTCATTCGGATGGTTAACTGTCGAACCCTCAAGATGTCGTGAGACGACCGTTGATAGACGGGGCAAGCAGGTCACGTTGCAAACTATTTGAGACGGGGAACCGCCAGGACTCTGATCGATCAGGCACCAGCCAACCGTAACTGGATCTTGGAAAGGGGGAAGGGAAGGGTCAAACTTTTTGTTTTGCGCTGTCGAAGCCACTCTCGTACGAGGCTGGCGATGAATATCCGGAGCTAATGGCAATGTACACAGGGGCGGCTTCTCGTCTACCACAGCAGGCGTTTTTGGAATCTTGCTCGGTCTTTCTTCCAGGATCTTCTTGGTGGTTATCATGTGATGAGTTGGGAACGGAGGAATGACGAATATAGAGATGGACGATGGGGGGAAAGGACTTGATTTATATGTCGGGTTCGATCAGTACAATTTCCTCTCATTGTCACGATTGTTCATCAGGTTGGAAATTACAGTTTGACTCTTTTTTCTTTGTTCCCTCATGTCTTGTCACGATGGTGTTGAGACTTATACGTTTGTATATGGTTTGGGGGGGTTTAATGTCGGCAGCATTGCAGGGGGGATAACAACAAAGTCTTTGTCGTCATCTCCTCTCCTACTTTTCTCTCCCATATTTTCCTATTCTTCGCTTGACATACGAACTCAACGTCTGCATTCGATTCGCTCACGACCATGTTGAACGTCAGAGAAAGCTGGTAATGGTATCTAGATTGATGTATTCTATAAAGGCCTCAACGAAGGCCAAAAGGATGAAAGACCAAAATAACATCCGTCAGAAGTGACGGGAATGATGGATGGAAATGTGCGAATCCCCCCCTCTTCAATGCATATACTCATACATAACACACACACACACACATAGAGAGAGAGAAGAGAAGAGAAAAAAAAAAGGTCAAAACAGAGACCCGTTGGCGTTGGCTGTGCTCGCCTCCGACGTCACCTTATCCAGACACCCGGCTGCGGCGGCGACGAAGCCCAGGTACGGCCGGGAGGGATCGAGGACGCGGCTTATGTACTCCGGGTGATACTGGACGCCGACGTACCATGGATGCTGGTTGTGGTCGTCGTCATCGTGGGAGGCGAGCTCCATGATCTCCATGCGGTTGCCGGAGTCGTCCTTTCCGATGAAGGAGAGGCCGGCTTGTTCGAGGCCGTCGACGTAGTCCGGGTTGACCTCGTACCTGTGGCGGTGGCGTTCCCTGATGGTCGTCTGGCCGCCGTAGAGGGCCCGCAGCTTGCTCCGCTCGCTGCCCGGCTGGAAGTGGGTGGCTCGCTCGCCCAGGCGCATCGTCCCGCCCATGGTGTCCTTGGAGCCTTCGGGCATGAAGATGACGACGCGGTGCTCGGCCTGGGCGTCGAACTCCTCCGACGTGGCACGGGCCATGCCGCAGACGTGGCGCGCGTACTCGATGACGGCGATCTGCATGCCCAGGCAGATGCCCAGGTACGGCGTCTTCCGCTCCCGGGCCCACTGCGCCGCCTTGATCATGCCCTCGGTGCCGCGCTGGCCGAAGCCGCCGGGGACGAGGATGCCGGACGCCGTCGAGACCTGGTGCCAGGCCTTGTAGAAGCTGATGGGGTCCGCCTCCTTGGCCGCGTCCTCCAGGTGCTCGGCGTCGATCCACACGAGGTTGAGCTTGCGACCGCAGCGCATGGCGGCGTGCTCGAGCGACTTGACGACTGAGAGATAGGCGTCCGGAAGCTCGACGTACTTGCCGACAAGAGCAATGTCCACCTTTGCCGCGTGCTCTTGCGGAATCATCTCGTGCCACTTCTTCCACGTCTCCGCGCCCTTGGCTACGAGGGCCGGCGATAGTGGTACCTTGTCGAGGACGAGGGCACGGCGCAGCAGCTCTGGCAGCCCTTGCTCCTCCAAGAGAATGGGCACTTGGTAGATGGTCGGCATGTCACGAACGGAAAAGACCTGTTCTGCCTCAACCCGGCAGTTCTGGGCGATCTTGGCCATCGTTATCGCATCCAACGGCTGCTCGCAACGACACGCCACCTTTTTTTTTTCCACCGTGACTTTAGCGACCAGTTGCTGGGGAGAGATCGGGAAGTGATTTCAACTTACCAGGTCAGGAATAAGACCCTCCTTACGGGCATTTCTCACCGCGTGTTGTGTTGGCTTCGTCTTCAGCTCTCCATGAACGACTGGAACATAGGAGACGAAGATGTTTATTGAATTGTCCTTGCCGGCCCTCTGGCGGAGCATAGAAAGGGCCTCGACGAAAGGCATGCTCTCGATATCACCGACAGTGCCGCCCTTGCTGGCGCATTAGATAGGTTGAGTTGAGGAAGCAGGCAGATGGATGACAGAAAACGTACCAGCTCGACTAGTCGGAAACAAAGAGTCAACGACCAGGGAGCTTTGTGCGCGGGGTATCTCCTTTACCTACCGATGCAAATATCTGGCTCCGAATCTGTGCCGTCAACGGGGATCTTGACCACCCGCTCGATGTGCTCGATGATGGTCGAGGTGACGTGGGGAACGACCTGAACGGTGCGACCTAGATAGTCGCCGCGACGCTCTTTTTCGATGACGTGCTTGTAAATCTTGCCCGTCGTGATGTTGTTGTCACGCGTCAAGTCCAGAGCAAGATAGCGTTCGTAGTTGCCCAGGTCTAGATCCGATTCGCCACCATCCTTGAGGACGAAGCACTCGCCGTGCCTACAAGTATTCACTGTTAGTAAAGATGAACGTATTCCAGCGACACAGTAGCATACTCCTTGGGGTTCATGGTGCCGGCGTCAACGTTTAGGTAGGGGTCGATCTTGACGGCCTGGGCGGCGTCAGTAGGCCGTCTTGCAGCGCCGAGCAGCCTTTACATACGGTGACCTTGAAGCCTTGAGCCTTGAGCAGCAGGCCGGCAGACGAGGCTTCAGAACATGGTCAGCCGCGCAGACAGGCAGAGGCGGAGAGGAGACCGATCACACTCACCGATGATGCCCTTGCCGACGCCGCTGATGACGCCTATGGAAGGGAGACGAGTGAGAGGAGTGACGATGAGGCGAGACGATTCAGAACTGACCTCCAGACACGATGATGTACTTCATCTCGACGCTTTACCCTGGCGAGGTTGCGACGAAGCTGCAGCGAGTCTGGAAGAAACGAGGCCAAGGCGGGAAATTTTGAAGTTGGTCCGGCTCTTGCTTGCTTTAAACTTGAGAGTCAGGGTCGCAAAAGTGGGGGAGGGGGGGGTAAGGTATCGAGTACTTACCTTACTGGCAGTGTTGGCACCCACCAATCTGGTTCATGCGACGGATCGGAGGCGGGAGTCGAGGCAAGGAGGGGAAATTTTCACGCGCCGGCTGGAATATTTTGACAAGCGGATTATCACTTGTAGCCTGAGAAGGGCCCAATGAGGATAAGCGCGGGACAGACAGAGAGTATCGAGTACTTACCAGCACCGGCCAACTGGTTGGGTCGACGTCTTGGTTACTACTAGTAGAGAAAGAGAGACAGAGAAGTATGTAATCACGGCGGAGAGGAAAGAAGAGGAAGAAGAAGAAGAAGAAGAATGGCATTGAGACAGCACGAGCCTAAGAAGCGAGGGAGGGAGACAATATATATATGCATGCATGCGTATACATACCTAGGTAGTCCAGAGGTGAGTAAGTTAAGGATCACACAGAGTTCAAGGCCTGCATTGCATGGTGAGAGCGAGTAAAGCAAGGCCTTGAAAGCCTACATACATACAATTGATGGTCTGTTGCTTCTACCTTGCATTACATACTACCTACATACCTATTAGTAACATCGGTAAGTAGGTAATCGTAGCTGTCACCGAATCCAGGTTCATCAGGGGTGCTAAGCTCTCTCTCTGCATACAGCATTGATGGATGAGTAAGAGGCAGAGAGAGACAATCTCCGTAGGCCCTTTAAACGAAGTCGCCGTCTTGTCTGGGTCATCTAGGACGTCATTGACTATCTACGGATACTGACACTCTCAGTTTAGCCTTCAAGGCGGCATAATTCACAACGATAGAGTTCGTTCACGCCTGGCTGATCAATGAAATCCGACATGTTATTCATAGATTATACTCAGTATTATGCATGGCTAGATCTGAATCGACGGCGCCCAATATATATGGTGAAACACAAATCATGTCCTTCGTTTGCTCATCTGCTAACAATTTGCTAAAGAAATCAAACCAGAACAACATCTTTGCCTAACTATTCAGTATAATATCGACATCTCCTTTAGCAACGCTGTGAGAGTTGGCCAATATCAATAATCCCTTCAGCAACGCCGTGGGCGATGGCATCCTGGATCCAGTCGTAGGAACACCCCCGAACCGTATGTCGATCGGCATCGGATCGTGCCAGACGACGGCAGAGGTGACGAAAGCGTTCAAACTTGTGAGAAGCCATCGTTCCAACAAGCATCTTGGCACGGAGGGCATGATAACAAGATGAAGAAGGCTGGTGAAGGAGCGGATCATCCCCCGGAGACTCCGAGTAGCGAGAGGTAGCGTCGTCGTCGTCGTCGAGGTAAAGGTAGAAGCCGCGGACGGGCCCAACAAAGGCTGTCTGGACGAAGAGCCGGTGATGGGGCTGGGAATCGGGGCCGTAAATCAGCCGGTAGACGGTGTAGGACGATGGCACGGGGCGGTTGTCTACCGGCATCGGGAGCGTTCGGTCTTGTTGAGGGGAGGGAGGCGGTTCTGGAGGAGTCAGGGGACGGATACGGCGGCAGCGGCGGTAGAAGATGGCGATGTGAAGGCAGAAGTCGGGGGCAGCGGGGGACGAGATGGCACAGCAGTATTCGTTGCCGTAGAGGTTGTCCATGATACTTGGGAGCGTGTGACTATGAAGTGAGACTGATAATGTTCAAGTATGAGGTGTGTCTTGTAAGTGGGATGAAGAGAATACTGTCTTGTTTATATACTTGGCGGCCTCTATGCAGCATCTTTGTCTATCTCTTCTATTCAGGCCCCCCTTCATGATGTGTTGGATGGTTGCAGAGCATGCCAGAAAAGCAAGAGCATGTTCACAGGCTTCCAGATCTATTTGCATACAACTGGCGAGGGGTTGGTTAGGTCAAGGGCTATGCGTGAGAGGAGAAAGAGAAGGGGGGGGGAGGTGGTCCAGGTAGGTCTTCATCACCTCCTCCCCCCCCTCTTCTTCTCTTTCTTTCAAACGAAAAGATGGCGCCAGTTGAGGGTGTTGGCGAAGCAACGATGCCATTTATCCGTATCAAGATATCATACGCCGCCTGAATGTCTTCACTGCTTCAGCTTGACGTAGAGAGCGTCAGCGAAAACGGTTTGGCTCAAAAACCACCCTGCCGTCTCAAGTCTCGTCTCCTTGGGTAGTGACGGAGGATCCAGGGGGGGACCTAGCCGATGGGCGTGTACGGCCAAGTCAGGGCAGGGCAGAGCCAACGGTCCAATAGCAGCGGCGATTAAGCGAGCCGAGTACATACGCACGTAACGGTCTTCAACCGTGATCGGGAGAATGAAACCTAACAGAGGTAGCGGCCTCGTGGGACGATGTCTAAGGACCGGTAGCGGGTGTGATGGCTTGTGCATGCTATTCAAGTTACCTTGTGCCGCACGCCGTTGTTCCTGGATAGAGGTTACGCGTTCCCACTGGGAGGAGACAAGCAAGAATGGGTGATGAGAGACGCCTAGCTGGTAACGATCCAGGCTTTCCATTGGCAGCAATCAGTTGCATGGCTCCCAACGTGTGAGAGCGGATATCTCGAGCCGAAGGAGACATGTGTTGAATTTATGGAACCAACGTAACTGTCCTGCGGCGGAGGCAGCTTGGGCCTTTACTGACGGAGATGTCTGAGTTGAACAGGGTTGGAGGTGAAAGACTCGGTCATCGACTGTGATGTCAGGCACGTATCAACTCAACGTCGAAGAGCCCATACTCTGAGTCTGGAGTTCCCCATCTGCTAATCGCGAGCGATGTTCTATCCTTTGTCTTCTACCTCCCCTTTAGGAGGAGTTGGACGACCAAACGGTAACGGCCGAGACTTGGGAACCGACGGCTTACACTCACGTTGGCTAGACACGTGACGGCGGCAGAAGCTAGCCAATCTTTAGACCCTTCATATCGTACGATCTTTACATGACGGTTGCTTTCCCGGGTTCTTTTCGCAATGGAGGGTGGCCTCTGCGGTAAGGGATCTAATCTGGATCTGGGGTCAAAGTAGCAGCTTCGGGGAATAGTATTGAGACTATTCGGGAAAATGCTCGGGGGGTTGGGACGTTGAGAACTGATACGCTCCGTAAGGAATGCAGATGCACATGGGGAGTAAAGGAGATGGAACTCGGCCTGCGTCAACGAGGTGAGCATATGACGACGACCACGCTAGACGGCGGCAGCGAAGCTTCTGGCGCTGAGGCCAAGAGACCGGTCCAATTTCTACCCGGCTTTAGTCTTTCTCTCCGAGGAGATGCTCAAGACCGCAAGATGGTCGGTCGATGATGCGCCTAGAACCCCTCCTCATTTTCCCCTCAGGCGGAATCCATACTTGGCTGACGAACGAAGAGGCGTTGCTCTATGAGTTGCTGCATATGCAGGTTGGGAGTTGTGTTCGTTCGTTCGAGTTCCCCCCCCCCCCCAGGTCTAAGCGAGGATGGAAGGGGAAGCATGTGACGTGAGGAGGATATGATCTCTCATCGGAGAAGGAGAATCCTTTCGACTGACTGGTAAGTCGTTCAGTCATGTGCCTTTTCGCGTTGGCTGTCGACTCTCGTGCTGGTTGGGTTTTTGGCGATCCATTCTTCTGTCTTGAAGACGCGGAGGGACGATTGTCCTGTCTCGTGAGTGGGTTGTCACCTCTGATGGATACATGTATCCTTTTACCTGGTTGAAGATGTAAATTTGTCATCTTCAAGAAGCGAAATTGAAGAATATTCCCTTCCATCACAGTTGTGTATCTAAAACGCATCTCCGTCGCTCATCTGTTGTGATCCCGGAACGGCGTCGGCTCCGAAAGTGGAGATTCAAGGTACATCGCGGGGCCGGTGGCGTCGGTAACGGTTCCCGGGAAGCGGGGAGGGAAGAAAGGAGACGAACGGGCGGGCCCGGGGTGCAGCGCTCATCGGCCATTTTCCCGGGATGATTGCTGACATGGTCAAGACGGCTCTCACTTCTTAATTGCCGTAGGTGTATCAGTCCGTACACGCATACTGTGGCGCACGCTGGGATGAGTTCCGATTCCTGACAGGGAGATTCGACTTGTCTGCGCTGGGTGCGCTTAGCAGACAATGGCACTGTGCCGATACCTGTTATCTGCGGTAGTCTGTATCACACGTGGCGATAAGGTAAGGCAACATCTTCTACGTCCGTACCTAGAAGAAACACTCAAGGCATGCACATTGTGCGTCCCCCTTAGCATCCGTACCTTAGTAGGACGGAATTAGGGTCTATCTTGCATCTGTGAACGGATCATGTATGTTCGTTGCGCGACCCGAGTAGAAAACCCTTTACCATCATAGCCTGCAAAGAAAGAATACCCCTGAAGAATGATGATTAGACTATCATTCCACAGCGGCTGCTGCTCTACGTGAGGCATCGACATCATACAAATTCACGTGTCGCTGCCTTATTCATTCTACGCCCCTGTCCACCAACACAACGCACTGTACGATCAAGTCCCCGGATGGCGGCAGACCCGCTAATTGGGAACCCGATCTACAGAAGCACCGTGTGAACTCCTCTCTATACCTGACTCTAGGGCCGGCTGATCTCAGGATAATGCCAGCAAGGACAAAAAAAAAACCACGTCCCACCATCGCCAACTTCAACAAATCGTTACCAAAATTCGCCTCGCATTTCCCTTACCCATAACCAACCACCTTCCACCCCCTCCTCACCCCCCCCCTCTACTCTCCCCCGGTCTCGAAGCTTTAGCTTCATCGCTCTCCTTTTACATTTCCTTGGCTCTTTAGCGCTCCGCTCTCGGGCTCCTTTCCTTCCCCCCCCCGCCGCCCCTCCCCGCCTCTCCCCCCCCCCGCTACCGCAGCCTTCGCCGGCCCTCGCCTCGCCCGCCTCCGGATCCGCCTCTCGGTTCGACACGCTCGAGGCTTCGGCCCCTAGATGCCCCACCTTCCGCTGTCCCTGCCCTGAGCGCATCAGCCTCCTCCGTCAACCTCTACCCGTCATGGACTCCGTTGCTGTCAGGGGCCTGTTGGTCGCCAGCTTGGACTCCGATGCCGACAACAGACGGAGGGCCGAGCTTCAGCTGAAGCAGGTATGCCTTGTTTTGTCGTCTGGCCGAGGTCAACTTTGGTCTCGAGAAACACCAGCCGTCATGCTTGCCATCATCCCGCCTGTCCTCTCCCGATAACTAACAGCCGCATGATATAGGTCGAAGAGCATGCAGGCTTTATGGATTGCCTTTTTCAGATATTACAGGCCGAGCATGACACTAGTGTCCAACTCTCAAGTTAGCCCGTCCTCATGCTTCCCGTCGACACGGTACTGACGCTGCGCAGCTGTTATATACATAAAAAACCGCGTCACTCGCTCGTGGTTCCCGTCCGATCAGTTCGCCCACGAGACACCGATACCAGAGGACGAAAAGGCTCGCATTCGAGACATGCTCGTGCCCATCCTGGCCTCGTCTGACGGCCCTGTCCAACAACAGCTCATCCCTGTCCTCCAGCGGATCCTCCAATGCGACTTTCCCGCCCGCTGGCCGCGCTTCGTCGACTTTACCATGGAGCTGCTCAACACGAATAATCCGCGCTCCGTCCATGCCGGCCTCCAGTGCCTGCTCTCCCTTTGCCGTGCCTATCGGTACAAGTCGAGCGAGACACAGGACAGGCCTCAGTTTGATACCATCATTGAGACCAACTTCTCCCGTCTCATCGTCATCTGCAACGAGCTGGTCACACAGGAGAGCGACGAGGCGGGCGAGATGCTGCACCTAGCCCTGAAAGCCTACAAGCACGCAACATGGGTACCGCTCGCCACCTCTGTCTTTGTTTTCTCTGCCACCCGTGGCCGAGCTACCGGCTGATGTTTCCCGCTCCCAGCTTGAACTGTCTCCTCACCTGCGACAGCGCGAGGTCAACATTGCCTGGTGTACCGTCTTCCTCCAGGCCGTCTCCAAGACGACCCCCGCCAGTGCCTTGCAGGGGGACCAGTTTGACCGGGAGAAGAATCACTGGTGGAAAGCCAAGAAATGGGCTTACTTTAATCTGAATCGCCTCTTTATCAGGTCGGCTTCTCGTTTCCCTCCCTTGTCATTTCATACAATGATCATCTGTCGCTAACTCCTGTCTGTAGACATGGCAACCCCTCGGTTCCGGGCAAGGGAACTGAGGGCGCTGAATTTGCCAACGACTTCGTCACCACCATCGCTCCCGAGATTCTTAAGCATTATCTCCAGGAAATCGAGAAGTGGGTGGCCAAGACGTCGTGGCTCAGCCGGCCCTGTCTGTCCTACACACTCGTCTTCCTTGACGAATCTGTTCGGCCCAAGGAGATGTGGGCGCACCTCAAGCCGCACCTAACCAACCTGGTCACCCACTTCGTCTTCCCGGTGCTCTGCTTGACGCCGGATGACGTGGAGCAGTTCGAGGAGGAGCCCGTCGAGTATCTCCATAGGAAGCTCAACTACTTCGAAGAGGCCTCGGCCCCGGATGTGGCTGCTACAAATTTCCTCGTCAATCTCACCAAGAATCGTCGCAAGGAGACGTTCGAGATACTCAAGTTTGTCAATGCGGTCGTCAACGAGTATGAGCAGTCGCCGGACGACAAGAAGAACCACATCGCCAAGGAGGGCGCCCTTCGGATGATTGCTACTCTCGCGCCAGTCATACTCGGTAAGAAGAGTCCCATCGCAAACCAGGTCGAGTACTTCTTGGTGCGCTACGTCTTCCCGGATTTCACCAGCGGCCAGGGCTATCTACGGGCGAGAGCCTGTGATACGATTGAGAAGTTTGAGCAGCTCGACTTCGACGATCAGAACAACCTGCTCACCATCTACCGCCACATTCTCGATTGCATGGCCGACCCGGCGCTGCCGGTTCGTGTCACGGCTGCCCTGGCCCTGCAGCCGCTCATCCGGCATGATGTGATCCGGACCAACATGCAGCAGAGCATACCGACGATCATGCAGCAGCTGCTCAAGCTGGCCAACGAGGTCGACATCGACGCGCTGGCCAACGTCATGGAGGACTTCGTCGAGGTCTTTGCCGCCGAGCTCACCCCGTTTGCCGTCGCTCTCTGCGAGCAGCTCCGCGACACCTATCTCCGCATCGTACGGGAGCTTCTGGAGAAGGAGAGCAGGGCCGGCGAGGACGGCGACGCGTATGCCGACTACGACGACAAGAGCATAACGGCTCTCGGCGTCTTGCAGACCATCGGGACGCTGATCCTCACGCTGGAGAGCACGCCAGACGTGCTGCTTCACATCGAGGCGGTACTGATGCCGGTGATAAAGATAACACTCGAGAACAAACTATATGGTGCGTCGGCACGCACGCGGCTGCCCCCCCTTTCCACCTTTGTTGTCCTCCATGTTGGAACCCCGACGTGCTGACGTGGCGCAGATCTTTACAACGAGGTTTTCGAAATCATCGACAGTTGCACCTTTGCCGCCAAGGCCATCTCTCCCAACATGTGGCTGGCCTTTGAGATGATTCATACCACCTTCAAGTCCGGGGCGCAGTACTACCTCGAGGACATGCTCCCGGCTCTCGACAATTTCGTCCAGTACGGCGTGCCGCAGCTCGTGCAGAAGGCGGAATATGTCCAGGCGCTCTACTCAATGGTGGCCGACATGTTCACCGACAGCTGCCAAGGGGGCGTCGAGAGGATCTGCGCCTGCAAGCTATCGGAGGCGATGATGTTGAGCCTCCGGGGCCACATCGACACGTGCGTCGAGGGCTTTATAGTGATGACGATGAATATCCTGGCCGGCGACGAGGTCGAGAACAAGAGCTACAAGATCCACTTGATGGAGATGGTCATCAACGCCGTCTACTACAACCCGTTGCTGGCGCTGCAGGTGCTGGAGAACAAGGGTTGGACGAACCGGTTCTTCAGCCTCTGGTTCGGCAGCATGCCCATCTTTAGCCGGGTCCATGACAAGAAACTGTGCATCGTGGCCATATCGGCGCTGCTCAGCGTGAAGCACGACCAGGTGCCGGCGAGCGTGTGCGTCGGCTGGCCTCGACTACTGCAGGGCATCACGGAGCTGTTCCGGACGCTGCCTACTGCGATGAGGAGTGAGCAACCCCCTACTCTTGTTACCGCATCTTTCTTTACGAAGGCGATGCAATTGCTGAGAGGAGCAGATCGCGAGGAGGCTCTGCGGGATGACTTTCACCTCGAATCCACGTACGACTATGCCGACGAAGACGATTGGGGCGAGGAAGATGCCAACTGGAACGGCGAGGAGGAGCCGGCCCAGCAGGAGGCCCTCACAACAAGAGATGAGAGCAAGACGTATCTGGAATTCCTGAATGACGAGGTATGACTCCTTGTCTGGAGAGTGACGGCGGCGGCGACGACTGATGGCCAAGACAGGCGCGGAAGTTCGGCCGGGGGGCCGACGGCGCGGAAGATGACGATCTGGGCGAGGATAGTGTCCCTCTCGAATCGCAACTGGACAAGATTGAGCCGTATCAGGCCTTTAAGTTGGTAATATTGAGTGAGTATAGGCTATCTGTTTAAGCGACGCTCTTTGCTGACGGGAAACTTTAGGTATGCAACAGGAACAGCCGCAGTTCTACTCGAGTCTCGTCGGTCACCTGTCGGCGGAAGACCAGAGCATGATACAGACGGTAATGAACAAGGCAGACGAGATTGCCGCCCAGCAAGCGCAGGAACAGCTCCTCGCGCAGCAACAGAGCCAGCTAGCGTCCAGTGCACTCCAGAACAGCTAGTACTGTGTGCTGGTGAGTGAGGAGCACAAGTCAGCGCTACGGTGGCTTTTCCTTTCTTTCTCTTTCATCTTGATGGTTTCATTGTGTCGTTTTTGTTTTGGTGAATCAGCAAGGCGAGAACTTGGACGGTACTTTCCCGTCGGCAAAGGGGGGGGGTCGACCGGACGAGCGAAGAGATGAATGAGATGGCGTGGAGAGGATGAGGCTTGGAGACTCGGCGGATGGAGGAAGCCGGGGTGATGATGGAAGAGGCAGAAGGAACTGTCTGTTTGGAGAGGAGACGAAGAAAAGCCTAGAGAAGCGAGGATGGCCAAGTACATTTTCTTTTTAAAAAGGGGGGGAAGATGGTAGAAGTGATAGGACGGCCTGGACATGCGAAGCGTAGAAGGGAGAGAGAGAGAGAGAGAGAGAGAATACCATGATGAAGTGCATTCGTCTTTTTGTGATGCTGTGGGTATCTATGGAGGTATGGAGGTGTGTAGGTGTGTAGGTGTGTATGTGGTGAAGATTAGGTATGTGCTGCTGGTGAGAAGAGGTGGTCAAGTGAAGTTGACGGGGGAGGATGATGATGATGATGGTGGTGGTGATGGTGGTGATGGTGATTAGTTCTAAGAGAAAAGAGGGGGTTTTTCCCTCAGCAGAGGACGACGATGACGGCCAGACCAACGAGGAAGATGTGAACCCCCATCGGTAAACTGGGCGACGAGGCAGCTGTCTGGTTGGCGTGAAGGGCAGCGGCGGCGGGGGGCGTGGTGGTCTTGACGGCGGCGCGGACGCCTTTGGAGGGGGAATCGGGAGGGGAAGAAGAAGAAGAAGAAGAAGAAGAGGCGGCTCCGACGGCGACGGTGGTGGTGGTGGCGTGTTTGGCTCTGGCGACGATGTGAAAGGGGTTCGAGTATTGGAAGATGGAGGGGTTTTGGTTCCAGCGGAGGACGAGGCCGTAGACGGGCTTTGTGCCGAGGGTTGGGGGGACGGACCAGGTGTAGTGGCCTGCTGAGCTGGGGACGGCGTCTAGAGGAGGAGGAGGTTGAGGAGGAGGTTAGCAGGAGGGGGGGGGGGGGGGGGGGGGGGGGGGGGGGGGGCGGGGGGGGGGGGGGGGGGGGGGGGGGGGGGGGGGGGGGGGGGGGGGGGGGGGGCTGGAATGTTGGTCGAATACATGATCAGGTTGGGCACGGCGTCTCGGTTGACGACTCACTATGCATGGCGGCAAGGGTGCGACGTGTACCGCAGATGCCGTCGGCGTAGAGCAGGGTGGGCTTGGGCGCCAGATGCCGCTTACAGTCGACCGAGTCTTGTCCGCGTTGACGCCATCGTCACTGCTGACCTGAAGCTGGACCAGCGAGGTTCTCTGATGGCTGTTGGATACGAAATGACGAGGGTCTAATTGGCCGAGATCGTCGAGATTACGCTTCTCATTCGGTCAAGCTTACCTACATACATACACATCATACCCTTTCTCGCTCCGGGCCATGCATGCCACCAGTGGTGGCGGAGTCGGTCGGGGCTAGGCGGATGGGCTGAGGCTGCCAACCCCTGCACGCGGGGGGGGGGGGGGGGGGGGGGGGGGGGGAGGGGCGGGGGGGGGGGGGGGGGGGGGGGGGGGGGGGGGGGGGGGGGGGGGGGGGGGGGGGGGGGGGGGGGGGGTTCATGGAACTCCTTGAGGGGAGGAAACCCGCTGCAGTGTGCTTTCACTTGAGCTCGGAAAGTCAAGGTAGGGGTGATCCAGCAATGAGGCTTGCCAGATGTGCGACTTGAAGAGTGAGGGACCAAGATACCTTGGGCAGGAGCCCAAAAGTTACGGTAGAAAGAAAAATAGGGGACGGAGGGAAGAACAGGGGAGAGGGAACGAACAGGCAAGGAAAGGTAAGATACGCACCAGAAGACCAGGGGGAAGGGCCAGATTTGGACAGACGGGTAGGCCATGAGTTATTGCCGTCAGCAAGGGCTCTGAGCGGACTCCTACCGTTCCTGGACCGCCCCAACCTTCCCCTACCTGGCCCGGAGAAGCCCGGGTTGTTGGAGACATAGGAGCCCGATGCCGAATAGCCCGTGGAGCCATGAAGCGGTCTGTCGCCGAGGGTGTCGTTCACCGGTGAGTGCGCGCCGGCCGAGATGGCGAGCGAGCTGATCTCACTATTAAGAGAGTGGGCGGCGTTTATGGCCGAATCACCTGCCGACGGTATTTTGCGCTTCTTCTTGTTGTTTGTGTTTTCGAACGAGTCGTATCCGTCTACGGATGATGCAGCCGATGGAGGAAGCTGAGGATCCGTCGGCCGCGGTTGGTCGGGCCGAAATGGATTGCGGGCTGCACGACTGAGTATTTCGGGGGGGGATCGAGCAAAGAGGGCGCTGCGCACACGGGATCCGTCTCCTTCTCCGACACCGTGACCGAGCCCATTGCGCGGAAAGTTTATCTCAGAGCGTCGGCTCGTTTCCACGGCGTTTGCGGGTTCGGAGCCTGCAGCGGCCGCACCCTCTTTCTTGAGAGTGAAGGGTGGATAGTAAAACAACGAAACCGAGTCGTAAGTCGTGGGTGGGTACTTGATCGACTGGGCGACTTCTGGCGACAACCGTTCCCGGAGTCTGCGCTTCGGTAACGGCCGGATGGGCCGGTCTGGGAATAAAGACGAGACAGTATCTGACGACATACTTTTACTATTATCGACTGCTCCGCAGCCAGTCCATCTTGTTAGCAAATAGATGACCACTATGCCGCAGATTCCGAGTGTGATATATCGACAGATGTGGAGGACGAGGTATCGAGCCCATGAAAAGGCTGAAGCAACAATGGCCATGGCTGCATCGACCACAGGAGCCCAAGCGAATGCAACGACGATTCATGGGGGTGACTAAATGATGCTCGACATGTGGGAAAGGGCAGAGGCCCGGGAGAGGAGAGGAGGAAAGGGGAGGGGTGGGGAGAGGGGAAGGAAGCGTACCCATCTATCATTGTTGGTGCAATAGCAAGTCAGTCTAGACGCAGTGTCCGAGGGGGACAAGGAAACCGGGATCCCGTTTGTATGGTTCTTTATCGGCTCGGCGAGGGGAGAAGGTCGGTTTTCAAGGTGCTGTGGCGTCGAGGTGCCGAAACCGTCGTTTCCGTTGGGCTTCAACGATTGGTGACGGGATCTGTGGAAAGAGAAGAAATCAGAACCAAAAGGCCACGAGATTCGGGTATCGACAGCAGCCAGCGTATCGCAGGAGACGCTTGTCCGTTGACACTCTGACGATGGTATGGACAACCGGCAGCAAGAGAGTGGGCTATGGAGGAGGCGGGGGAAGGGGTGGGGAGAACCAACCAGGTCTACCGGAAGAAGGTCTCGACTGAATTCTCAAGAGGTCGAACCTTTGCAATCGATGATGGTTAGAGCAGAAGCAAGAAGACAGCGTCAAGTGGCGCTGGGATGATGGAACCTGCTGTGGTCTCGAGCGGGCACGACTTTGAGATTGCAGATGACAGCATTCGATAGCAGCAGCTTGGTGTGCCAGCCGGCCAGGGCCCTCCGGGGGGGGGGGGGGGGGGAGGATTGATGGCGGTTATGTAAGCACCTGTATGTATCCTCGGCGTCCGGACTCGACGCAGTGATGAAAGGGCCGAAACAGGCGCCGTCACCGTGCCGATACAATCACAATACGGATATGGAACGCGCTCAACTTTGACGATCCCCCCCCGCGACTCAAGTCGCGACCGAGCTATCGCCTGCCAAGGGGGTATGGCCGTTGCCCGTTAGTCCCGTGAGGAAGCATCACCGAAGCTTACCCGTCTGCTCGTCGCCGCTTAATTCCTGTGCGTGTGCGTGCCTTCTCAAGTGCGTTATTAGGTCAGTAGAGCAAAGCACCCACTCACCCACCAATCACAGGCCGCCGCTCTCCTCTGCCAACCTGCCCCACTGAGAGCAGCGTGATTTTGTGGGTGGGATTTTAGAAGGTAGCAGGTAGTAGGCAGGCAGGTACCTAGGAAATGCGCTGAAGAGCACGCGCCACAGAGGTATCTTTCCGTACCCAAAAGAACCGTGACCGTCTCGCGCACCGGCATCCCGTCTTCCGCCTCTTCTCTGCCGGCTCCTCTTCCTCACCCTCCTTCTCCTCCGTCCCAAACTTATTCACCCGAGCCGGCAGCCATTATCGTCGGCTTCGTCATGATTTATCGCATTCAGTGTTCGTTGGCGAAGCTACCCGCGTCTCTCTGATCCTCCGTCGCAATCGCACTCCCTCCGCTCGTGTCGACCAAGCTTCTCTCACCTTCAAGCTCTTTCACTTCCTCCTCCAGCGTCTGGCGACGCCTCGTCCCTGCTACCTTGACACTTCCTTTCCCTCACGCTTCCTCACTCCTCTCTTCAATGGCACCGCCCTCACCACGGCGATCCTCGAGAGCTCGTGCGCCAAACTCTCAGTCTCAGCAATCGTCCTCCTCTTCGGCTACCTCTGTTCGACTTGAGCGAACCACCAGGTCGCTCAACAAGGCCTCACCGAGCAAGTCCACACCCACGGCATCGCTCTCCTCTGAGCCCCCCGACGAGCTCGACGACAGCCTCCTCAGCCGCCGACGCAAGCGCGGTCAAGACGACGATCAGGAGAAGAATCCCAAGACAGACGTACCGGGCATGGCACACGGAAGTGACGACCTTCCGGACGAGGAAGACGAAGCGGTCCGCTGCATCTGCGGATCCGAAGACTACCCTGGCCGCCCTCCCGTCGAAGGCCCCGACGCCGACTTCTTTGCCGGGATCGAGCTCACTGAAGATGTTACTGGCTTCTTCGTGCAGTGCGACATCTGCAAAGTGTGGCAACACGGTGCTTGCGTGGGCATATTCAGCGCCGAGAGCTCTCCCGATGAATACTTTTGCGATCAGTGCCGCAAGGACCTGCACAAGATTAACGCCGCCAGCAACGGGTACGAGCAGCTTTCCTTGCTTGACGGACTTGCCTTCCTTGGCCCAGGCTCATTACCTGTTGACTGTTGTTTGCTGACCGTGCTTGCAGCCAAAAATACTCAAAGTACCTTCCTCTTCATCGCCCTTCACAGACAACATCGCGGTCGACGTCCATCACCAAGGACAGCGCGCGGTCACCGAAGAGCGGAACCTCCAAGACGCCGCGACCGAACTCGGCTTCTCAAGCGTCGAAGCGACGGTCTACTATGAACAGCCGCGATGCGGCCTACGACGACGAGCTGCTGCGGCGCGTGATAGAGGCCAGTAAGGAGGATATCGTACACGAGGCAATAGAGAATCCGACCAGGCGCGCCAAACGCGGCCGCAGCGGCAGCGAAGAGTCGGTCGACCCAGCACCCGCACCATATGGGCGTTGCTGACGAAGAAGCAGGAACAACAGCAACAACAATAACACAAACGTGAAAAGGCAGCGTACCGGCTCTCGATCAGTCTCTCCGCCGGCAGAACAACAGCCCGAAGCAAGCAGAGGCGATGGGTCAGATGACGAGGCCGTTACGCGCAACGGAGCGAAGAAATCCAAAAGTAGCAAAGCCCAGCGCGACAAATCGGATAAAGACGAAAAAGAACGTCACCGGCAAGAGGCAGCAAACAAGCGCAAGGGCCGTGCCGAGCGCCGGCGCGCGGAGGGTGAGGCACACATTCACAAGTGGAGCGCGCGCGCCCTGTCAGCTGACGACAACTCTACCACTCCAGACTCTGAACAGTCGGAAGAAATGCCGCCGGTAGGCGTGAATCACGGGCAAAACAAGGCGGCGGCGACGACGGCGACGGCGACGGCGACGGAGTCGGCGGCAGTCACAGAGGACAACAATAATACGCCGACGACGGTACAGCGACCGGGGACGCCGCCTACGAGTCATCCGGCAGCGTCCAGCTCGCACAAGAGAGGGGCGAGAAGTAACCAGAAAAGGGGTAAGGGCAAGAACCAGCACAACAAGGATCGCGAACCGGATAAGGAAGCGTCGCCAGCGCGATCGACGTCAAGGGAAACGGTCAAACACGCAGACGATGCGACGGGCAACGCCACCAAGTCGTCGAGCGGTGCCGACAACAGCAAACACAACAAGAACAACAAGCAGGCGTCGGCCAACAAGATGAGCATGCTTGACATGAAGCGGCGCGTGGCCGCCATCATGGAGTTCATTTCCCGAACTCAGGTGGACATGGCGGCGGAAAACGGAGGTTCAAGCGGCGATCAGGACTCGCCGCCGAACGGTGCCGAGACGTGCCGAGCCGATCAGAACGGCGGGTCCGGCTCCGGCTCTTCGGCGACTTCTTCGGACACGGACAAGTTCCGGGAGCTGAGCTGCATCGAGATGATGGACGTTCTGACGCGTGATATGGTCAAGTGGCAGAACCATTACGCTTGAGACAGACGGCAGTTTTCTTCTATGAGGTTCATGTTTCCCAAGCGATGCAATTTTTTTTTCTTTCCCCCCCCCCCCTTTCCTTTCCCCCGAAGCTCGAGGGAGAGATGTGCGTCCGAGGCGTTCGGGGATGATGTATGTGTGTGTGTGTGTGTGCATTGCGACCAGGCGCTCGGGACATGGCCAACACGGGAGTCGCGAGATTTCACGATCAAGGAGGAGAAACGTCGGTTTGCTAGGTAGTTTATACCCCCCCTATCTGTACGGTCAAAGGAGCTGAGATGGGAGGAAATACGTTGTGTTGCAACGCGGCAGGCGACCGCCACGATTCAGATCTGGCCCAGCCTCTCTTATATGCAAAAAAAAATGGATATGAAGAATAGACAGCAAAGAAAGCAAAGCCTCAGAGACTAGCGACTGCCTCTCTCCTGGCTTGTCTTTCCATCTTCTTCGCTTGGTTCATACTCTGTTCTGGCGACTGTAGGTTAAGGTAGTGGGTGTGAAGATGTTCAGGGGAGAGATCGTCGAGGACAAACCTGCCGAGCCTGCCCTCCCGCCAGCGTGACAAGATCCGAAAAGCAGCGTCGTTGTAATTGTACCTGGCGCCAGGCAGAAACCTGCCCTCGAGCCTGGCGACGGCGCCGAGCAGCTCTTCGATGTCGTTGGTGGGTTCGCAGTAGCGGCTGTAGAGGTTGGGGTTGACGCGATTCATGTGGTAGAGGAGGTAGTCGGCGAGAATCATGTTATCGATACAGCCCATTTTAATGCCGTTCGTCAGGGCGATCTTCAGCATCGTTTCCCCGTCTTTGACGTACGGCATGAATATCCCGGGCGTGTCGATGATGAAGGCCGCCTTGCTGCCCAACACCTTCCCGCCGTCGATGTATCCCTGCGTCGAGTCCCAGAGACGAACGGCAGAGCTGACCTTTCGCGTGACGCCAGCTTGATCGCCCGTCTTAGCGACTCTTTTCGTCTTGAAGACGGTGAAGGGGTCTTCTCCCGTCTTCTTGGCCTCCACTTCAGCCTCCGCCATTTCCTTCCTGATAATCTTGCTCTTTTCAGCAAAGTGTTTCTTCTTCGCGAATCTATGATCCTTGATCGTTTTGCAAATCTCTGAGTTGTCCACGGCTTCTTTACTGGGTACGATGACCTTTAGCTTCCTGCTTAAGATGGCTTCTCTCTTCTGACGGGCCTTGATGTGAGAATCGCCCGTTATGCGCAGGTCGTTCAACAAGCTGCTCTTGCCGACGTTGGGCATGCCGACGATGAGCGTCCTCATTCCCAGAGGTGATTGCTCGTCATGCTGAAGACTGAGTTCACGGATCCTGGTGACGATGGATTGATTCTTTGAATGGTCCTTGTGACTCCAGAAGAAGATGTTCCTTTCTCCGCGGGTATCGCCGCCCAGCTTCCGTAGGATAGGTTTTTGGCTGCATTCTGATGCGAGGTCGGACTTGGTGTAGATGATGAGCCGTCTACGACCGGCTACCAAGCTCTCGAGGAGAGGGTTCTGCGTCGATAGAGGAAGACGCGCGTCGCGGCATTCGAGGACGAGGGATATGCTCGGTAGGATTCGCTTGATCTTCTCCATCGCTGTCTTGTGGTGTCCGGCAAAGTACGTTTTTGGCACTATCGACGGTACGTGGAAGCTTTCGCGCGCCACGAAAGAGACGGACGACGTCATGGCTGCGACGGGAGAGGAGTCGACCGGTCTGATGGTATTGGAATCGTTCCTCCCCCCTTCGCCCCCCCCTGTTCTTCTGTTCGCCCCTTTTTCGAGCGTATCAGAGTTGAAGCTGGTTTTCCATCTTCAGTCGCGAGCCGAGATGACTTGTTTGCAATGTCAGTTTTTATTTTTTTTATCGCGATAAGCCGTTATCGACGATAAGGAACCATTAGCGGGGCAACGGTTACAAGTGCGAAGCCGACATCGGTCCCACTGAGAATGACGTCAGAGCGAACAGGGTGGAACAAACATGGTGACGAGACTCACATGATGCCCGACTAAAGCAAGTCATTGAGGACCGTTGGATTGACACTAGAAGAGACGATAGGAATCCAAGCCAACACCTTAAGATTTCCTCTCTCATGCCTTTAACTTGTCCCCCTTGATGAATCTTTTTGAAGTGAAAGTGGACTTGTTTAGACGAAATGCTTGAAGCCGTGATCGACTAGAACAAGCAACCAACATGTGATAGACCCTGGTCAATGGCAAACACGGGATATTATATCAAAAGACCATGACAACGAACTGATAGCAGCCCAAACAAAAGCCCAAGCACCCACGGCTAGTGTTTTTTCCCACCAAATACACAATCAGCCGACCAACCAAAGAATGCCGTCATCAGAGCGGTGAAAAACAAAAAAGGAAACAACAGGGTTAGGGTATGTGCAATATCATGGCAAAGGATGAAATATCACAACCAAACAACCGAGGAAATAACCAGCCTCACTTTCTCGAACGGCTTCTTTCTTTTCCCATTCTCCATCTCTCCATCTCTTCCCCCCAATCATACCCCATGTCATCGCCAGCCGTGCTCCCCACCACCACCACCGACACCGGCCAAGACCCGACAGCCTCACCGTCACCAAGCAGACCATCATCAACCTTCCGACCCTTCCGCCTCCTAAAGCAAGACGCCCTCAACCTCCGAAGCCGATGGCCCTCAGACTGGAAGGTGATGAACCAGCAGGTCCTGGCCAGCGCAGTCTACATCTTCTTCACCAACTTGCTGCCGGGAATCACCTTTGCCAGCGACCTGTACGAGCTGACGGGCAAGTCTTGGGGTCCCATCGAGGTCGTCTTCAGTACCGGTCTCTGCGGTCTCGTGTTTTCCATGTGAGGGATTTTCCTTGTCCTTTCTGTAGCTGGCTGACTTTATCAAAGATTCTCTGCTCAGCCTCTCACCATCCTCGGCGTCACAGGCCCGTTCTCCGTCCTGGCTGAGAACATATATCAGCTATGCCAAACGAGCTTTCATGTGCATATGAACCTCTTTTTCTTTCCTTTTTCCCTCCCCCTTTCTTTGAGTATCATCATCATCATCATCATCATCTGCCTCTTCTTCATCTTCACCATCATCTTCACCTTCATCTTCACCATCATCTTCACCATCATCTTCACCTTCATCTTCACCTTCATCTTCACCTTCATCTTCACCTTCATCTTCACCTTCATCTTCACCTTCATCATCTTCACCACCATCACCACCATCATCATCATCATCATGAACAACACCGTCACTGACATATCGCAACGATAAAACCCAAGCAATAAAAGGTCGACTTCCTCCCCGTCATGGCATGGACCCTCATCCACGCCGGCTGGATGCACCTCCTACTGGCCGCCCTCAACGCCCACGACTGGACAATGCGCTACGTCACAAACTTCACCGCCGACATCTTCTCCCTCCTCAACAGCGTAATCTACTTCCACAAGGCCGCCCTAGAGCTGAAGCGGACCCACGCCGCCGTCTCGCTAGCCGCCTTTCTCTACGCCGTCATAGGCGCCTTCGGAACCTGTCTCGTCGCCGTCCTGCTGTCGACGGCCAATTCGTGGCGTCCGCTGCTTCATCGCTACCTTCGTCTGGGCCTGGCAGAGTACGCTGCCGCCATCTCCATCGTCTTGTGGATAGCCATCCCCCATATCGGGGAGCTCGATCGGCTTGACCATCAGAGGCTCCAGGTTCAGACCCAGCTGAGACCGTCGGCCCCGGATCGTACCGTCTTTCTCGTCCGCTTCTGGCGTCTTCCCCTGCCCTGGATCTTCCTTTCCATCATACCCGCCGCCATCGTCACCGTCCTCTTCTTCTTCGATCATGAGATTAGCAGCATCATCTGTACCTCCTCCCGATATGGCGTGCGGAAACCAGGTGGCTTCGCCTGGGACGTAGCCCTCCTCGGGCTCACCACCTTCCTCTGTGGCATCCTCGGTCTCCCGCCGGCCAACGGCCTTCTTCCCCAGGCACCGCTTCACTCCGAGTCGTTGCTGTATCGTCCCAATGGCCAACAACAAGGGAGGACGTACGAGCAGAGATACTCGGCCCTCATCCAAGCCTCGCTCATCCTCGCCTTCATCTCACCCCCCCTTCAGCGACTCCTCGGCTTGACCCAGACTTCCGTCCTGGCAGGTCTCTTCATGTTCATGGGCTATCAGTCGCTGGCCGTCAATCCGATCCTGTTTCGCGTCGCCCACCTCCTGACGCCGCCCTCAGACCTGCCCGCCCTCCCTCGAGCCGTCTCCTGGTTAGCCGTCCACGGTTTCACACTGACGCAGATCGCCCTTACCGGCGCCGTCTTCGCCATGACCCTTACCGTCGCCGCCCCGGCTTTCCCCCTCGTCATCGTCGCCCTGGTTCCGGTGCGTCTTACGCTCATGGGCCGCATATGGTCCCGAGAGACGCTGCGCTTCGTAGATGGTTGGGCCTGTCGTCCGGGGAAGCCCGAGGACCAGAAAATGCCAGCCCGGTCCGACGAGGAGAAGGGTCCGTGAGTGTGACCCCGCGCACGTGCAGGGCGGCCCGTCCCGCGCCCGTGTTCTCCCTCCGGACCCTCCCCCCTATCAGTTTCCGGGGAAAATCATCGTCATTCCAGTCTCACCGGACAACCAACTTGGCAAAGCGGAGCCCCCCATCGCCCGTGGCTTGCTGGCATCAGTCTCTTTGTCTTGCCCTGCCGAGGGGAGTAAAAAAGAAGCTTGATAAACTACACTCACTCCCATGCTCTCGAGACAAGCATTCCTCTTCCAACCTGTTTCCCCCACTCACGAGACCGCAACGCTCATAGAATAGATAACAGGAGTTCAAAGCATCCAGATACAGTCTCTGTCCTGTTGCTGGTACCACCCATCATCCCATTGTTGTAACTGACACTCGACCACCACCATCCCTTGTTTCTCCTTTTCTGTTTCCATTTTGTGTCACACACTCGCACACACGCATTCTCTCACACACACACAAGTCTCCCTTTTATTTCCTTCCTCCTTGACACATAGTAGATGATTGTAGTGAGCTTGATGTCGCCAATCGGTCGTGCCGAGACGCATCAAAAAAACTGCACAAGATTCGATTTTCGACGGTCGAGAGATGAGCCCGTTCTGACTGTGATCCGTGAGATCCCGGAGGGAGCTGGGTATCTAGATTGTAATCCGACCTCATCCTGGTCCGTCATTCATTGGCTTGCGTAGCCGGCTCTGGCAGGTCCCTGATCGACTTGGTGAAAGACAAAGGAAATAAAAACCTTGGTAAGAACTAAGAAGTAAAAACAAAGAGACAGAAAAAAAAAGATGGAAAAAGATAGAAAGGGAGGGAAAATATTCGCAACACCGCAAGTCGGCTCCAGTAAAGCGATGACGATAGATGAAGCAGGCATATCGCCTCGGAGGTCACCCGTGTATAAAGAGACAGACATTTTGACAAGTGCATCAGTGGATATTCCTGAACAGGTCGTTGCCCAAGAGACTGTCCTCTCTCCTCAGATGGACGAGCTCGGGGATCATGGGAGGCGGAGGGCCGACGGGCATCGGGGGACTGATGGTGATCTGGTGCGGTTCCTCGCACGGCTTCGGCGACAGGTCGGGGGCCTTGATGGGGACGACGGTTACTTGCGTCGCCTCGTCAAAGCACATGGTGGAGCGCCTGGAGTCACCTCCCCGCAGGCGTCGAAACCAGGCACTGCCGCGCTTTCGCCGGCGGTCATCGGCGACGATGGTGGTGCCGCGACTCTCAGGTCGAGAAGCAGCCTTGATGGAAGCGCCTCCGACGGACATGGATCGTCCCTCTGCGTCTGGGGGAGAGTTGAGCATGTTCCTGCTGAACAGCCGGCGAAGACTGCTCTCGCGACCAGATCCGACGGGGCTCAGTGACTCCTCCTCGTCGGAGCGCTTTGGTGCAGCCACGGAGCTATTCGGAGGGGTGGAGAGGTTGCGAGCCGCTCCAATGGCGGCGTCGTGGTGCAGCTCATGGGAATCTTTATGGTCGGAAGACTGCTCGACGTCTCTGTGTTGGAGAGGATCCTGTTTTTCGGCCGGTGGCGTCTGGGGCGGCGTGAGCACCTTTTGGACCGGGGAGGCTGGTGGTGGAGGGATGATTGTGCCGTCGGTGATGCGTCCGAAGCCTAGATCGAGAACAGGCAGCTCGAATCGTGGTAGAGCTGAATCGCCGAGACGAGAAGGCATGGTGGGCGACGGCGATACGTAGAGCAGGCGAGACGCGGAGGAAGAGGTGGATAGACAGAATGAAGAACAGAAGAGGCTGAAGAAGGAGAGAAAGTGAAAAATAGAAGAGGCAGAGAGAGAGAGAAAAGCCTTGAGCCTCGGGCAAGACAGGCAGAGTAAGAGGGAGAGGAGAAGGAAAAGAGGGGGGGGGGGGGGGGGGGGGAGGAAAAAAAGCAGGGGGGGGGGGGGGGGGGGCGGAGGGGGGGGGGGGGGGGGGGGAGAAGGAAAGAAAGACAGCGAGAGCGAGAGAGGATGACTTGAAGGCGGGTGGGTGCAGAGTGAGCACAGACGGCGGCGCCTTGTGGCCAAAGTGAGTAGTGGAGGGGAAGAGACGGTGCGGTAGCGTGGCAACCACCTGGTAGCAGGTAGGTAACCGTCGTAGTAGGGAGCTGTAGCCCAGACGTAGGTAGGTGGATAGGCAGTAAATGGGCGGTAGGCAGGCGGTAGGTAGGCGGTAGGTAGGTGGTATGTACGGGCCGGATGTCCAGGTAGTAGAAAAGAGGTAGCCTCGAGGTATGGAGGGGCTTGTGCTCGGCGGCGGACAGCCCCTTGGGGTCAGATGCAGCTAGCGATGTCTGACTGCTGGGGGAGACGGGCGAGACGCTGTGTAGCACCGTCGAGAATTGGGGTTGCTGCGTTTGTAGAGAGCCTTTTTTTTTTTTGCGTGTGTGTGTGTGTGTGTGTGTGTGTGTGTGTGTGTGTGTGTGTGTGTGTTTGGAGGAGAGAGGAGGAGAGCAGGGGGAGGGGGGGAAGGGATGTAGTGGGTCGTGGGAAGAGGACGGGATGTGAGATGGTGAAAGAGACAGTAGAAAAGCGGGAGGCTGAGGAGGAGCAGGAGGAGGAGAAGGAGGATGCGGCGAGGAGAAGAGAGGTGAGTGATGGAGGTGGAGGATGAGGAGTAGCAGCAGGAGGAGGAGCAGGAGAAGAAGAAATCCAGACGACTGTTTTTACTTTCAACCATGCCGATGCTACGCCTATTATTATGGTAGTACCTACGGATACACTCTTACCACTACCACCTTATTAACCTCCCCTTGCTGTGGTGCGAACGAAGCCCTACGAAGCCCAGAAAACAGAGGGTTAGAGGTACCTGCAACCTATGTACGTACATCCGTACTAACAAAACTCCTTGCTGGCGAACGCCACACACACGAACAGGGGCGGGAGAGGAGAAACGCCCACCACCAACTCACAACCCAGGGAGGTATAGCTGCCGCTGGAAAGGGGGGGGGGATAGAAAAAGGGCTGCGATGCGATGCGATGCGGATTCTTTTCACCACAAGCAACGACTGCGACAGGGGGAAAAAAAAAAGGAGAGACACATGAAAGGATACAAAAGAGAGAGAGAAACCCTCGTCCACCCCCTCTCTCTCTGCATGAGTACATACTTGGTAGCCCGAACTCTTCCTCTTCCTCGGCCGGCGCGGAAGCACCTCCGGCTCTAGCGGCAGTGCCCGCTTGGCGCTATGGCCCTTGTCTTCGTTGTCTTCGTTGTTGCCACAAAGCCGCTGGCGAATTCATCATTTTCCCTTACTTCATTGTACTGCATTGAACGGACTGCACGGATATATCAGTAGCACATTGCATTGTCTCTGTACCTAGATATCTATGTGTACGCAATTTTCTCTTCTCCTTTTTCTCTCCTCCATTTCCTCTTCTCCTTTTCCTCTTCTCCTCCTCATCCTCCTCCTCTCCCATAGCCCTCTTTTCTTCTTCCTCTCCCCCAGCCTTGTTATGCACGGATCAACCCCTCCCCTCCTTGACTCCTTGAGTCATTCTCCTCCTCTCCGGATGAGCCACCCTCGGCATTGCCTATTCAAGGGTCCAAGCCTTCGACAAAACGAACAAGTAACGCTCTCTCTCTCTCTCACTCACACACGCATACATACACAATACATGCAAGGCACGGCCTCCCGCCAGCCTTCTGCATGCAGTGTTGGCTCAGTTACCGTCATTGGACGCCTCTTCGACCATGGCTTGAATGCTGGTCTTGACATACTGTGTGAACGACTAATCGGATGACACTGTGACGACGTGACGTAGATGCTGCATCGAACAAAGACACAACCGAGGGTAGAAAAAAAATCACGGCTTATCGGAGACACGTACTTCCGTCGATCAATCCTTCGCGTCGTCGTCCACTCAGTCGCCCGTCCTCTCACCTCCCGAGTAACTGCCTCACTCCTCTGAGCGAGAAGAGAACAGAAACAATCCAGTCCGTCCATCATGTCATCATCATCACGCCGCCTCCTCGCCATACCCTCTACCTGCCGTGCGCTGTCCCGCGTCCGGAGCGGAGCAAGTCCGGTCCCGACACAACGGCGCCTCAAGTCCGGCCCTTTCGGCTACACCATGGCCAAGGCACTCGTCTACTCAAGAAGAGGCGAACCATCCGAAGTGCTCAAGTAAAAAATTACACAGAAATTTTCTCAAACCCCATAACAAAGATTCTCTAAACTCGTCACAAGGCTTCACGTGCACTCCATCTCCCCCTCGTTACCTCCGTCATCCGTCCTCGTCCGCACCCTCGCCGCCACCATTAACCCGGCCGACGTAAACACCATACAGGGAACCTACGCCGCCAAGCCGCCATTGACTCAGCTCCTCGGCACCGAAGAGCCGTCGGCCTGCCCCGGAAACGAGGGCGTCTTCGAGGTCGTCGCCGCCGGCAGCTCCGTCGATTCCGTCAAGGCCGGCGATTGGGTCATCCCCAAGGCTTCCCACATCGGCACATGGAGGACCCACGCCGTCTTCGACTCCCAAGACCTCTTCCCTATCGACAAGGACGGCTTGACCCCGACCCAGGTCGCCCTCGTCAGCGTCAATCCCTGTTCGGCCTATCGCATGCTGAGGCATTACGGTCCCAGCGCCGGCATCAAGTCCGGCCTGGCCATGCGCCCGCTCGAAATCGGCAGCGGCGAATGGTTCATACAAAACGGAGCCAACTCCGGCGTCGGCAGGGCCGCTATCCAGTTCGCCAAGCTATGGGGCCTGAGGAGCATCAACGTCGTCCGCGATCGCGACACCCCCGAGGCGACCGATGCCCTGACCCGTGACCTCACCGACCTGGGCGCCGACGCCGTCGTCACGGAGTCGCAGTTCCTCTCCCGCGAATGGAAAGACCGTCTGGCCGAATTGACCCGCGGTGGTCGCGAGCCCGTTGGCCTCGGCCTCAACTGCGTCGGCGGCAAGTCCGCCACCGCCCTGGCCCGCAGCCTGTCAGATGGCGCCTCCATGGTCTCGTACGGCGCCATGGCCAAGCAGCCCGTCATCTTCCCCGTCGGCCTCGTCATCTTCAAGGACATCCGTTTCGTCGGATTCTGGCTGTCCAAGTGGAACCAGGACGATCCCACCGGCCGCGCTCACATGGTCAACGATATACTCAAACTCATCCGCGAGGACAAGTTTCGTGACGCGCCCGTCAGACATGTCCGCTGGGATTGGGACACCAAAGAGGACGTCCTTTGCGCCGCTGCTCAGGCTGGCCTCGAAGGCTTCAGAGACGGAAAGGGCATTTTCGTCTTTGGCGACACCTAGATAGTTCGGGACGCCACAGATACTCAATATCACCTATTTTTAGCCATTCAACGTCAAACTAGTCATACTTCTATCTCTTTCTCCTCCTCCCTTCAACGCCGTATAATTTTCCCCTGCCAAACGCTGCCTTCCAAACGCTGATCCCATTCAGTCGCGAACTCCTAACATGGAACGGAAAGGGGACACATAACTCCAATGACCGTGCGCCTGGAATAGACCCGTCAAGACTGGTAACCGCTGACCTTCCTGCCTCTCGCTCACGCCCTAAAGGCCTGCGCCCACTCGTGCAGCTTGTCGATGACGACGGGCGCAAAAGCAGTAAGCGTGCCGTCGATGACGTTGCCAAAGTAAAGAATGGCCTCTTCCTCGCTGAGTTCGAGGTGGAACCGTTCGCGGACCTTGATGACGGCCTTGTCCGGCTCGAGCCGGATGTCCGGGATGTTGGCGTGGACCATGAGGCTGAACAGGTTGAGGATGAGGTTGCAAGACTTGCGGAGCGCCGTGTAAGCCAGGAAGCAGTACTGCCGGAATCGCTGGTAGTGTTCGGAGTGGACGCCGCCCATGCAGTCGACCATTTCCTTGGACAGCTTCATCACCGGCGCGAACGGCTTGGGGTCGCGCCCGAGGATGAAGCCGAAATCGGCGTGGAAGAAGTGCCCGTCAGGCGCCAGCAGCAGGTTGTCGAGGTGACGGTCGCCCACGCCAAGTATGTACGTGATGACGCAGTAGCCGGCGCACGACTTGATGTACGTGTCGAGAGTCTCCTGTCGCACCCCGAGCGGCTGCCTGTCGTCCGGGTTGTGGTGTCGCAGGTAAGCCAGCGCCGGGTTGGTCCTGAACTTGCCGACGATGCTCGAGAGGCTCTGCGATTGCACAAATTGCGACGCGCCGGCCGTCGTGCTCGTCGCCAGGATTTTGTAGGGCGACAGCTTCAGATCCAGGTTCTCCTTGCGCAGCAGCTGGTCCATCAACGTGATTATCTGTATCACCAGCTGGTCCTGTCGCAGGTCGTCGCCTAGCTTGAAGATGATGGGATAGGCGCTGCCCGTCGTCGTCTTGAACGTCATTTTGATGGGGTTCAGTGATGACTTAAACACTGTTACCTGGTCGGCGGCCACGCCTGTGATCTTGATGGATGGGTCCAGCGGCATCGCCAGCGGCGGGTCCAGTGTCACCAGCTCATTCTTGGGGTCTGCCAAGAACGTCTTGACCCGATCGACCTTTTTGGCGATGGACTCGTTCGAAACCTTGACCTCGCCCGCTATCTTCGACAAGATGGCCACCAGCTCGGCCTGTCGTAGGAGCGTCTTCCTGTTCTCCGCCCCGTCCGGTTGCCGGACGAGCTGCGTCATGAACTCGTACGCCACTTTGCGATAGATGTTGCGGTTGTCGAGACCCTGCTCAGGGCTGTGATCGTCGCATTCCACCATGAGATACCAATATAGATAATTGCCCAGCATGAAGTTGGCAGCTGCTCGTTGGATGAGGAAGCTGGCAAGAGACGAATCTTGCGCGCCGTCGTGGTCTGACTCTGCCGAGATGTGTTCGTACTTGAGCGCCTGTACCAACTGCAGCAAGTAGAGCAATAGTTCTGCGTCGTCAGCCTTTCGCAATCGGTCGACGGCGTATGATCGGACGGCCGGGTTGTCAAACGACGGGCCGAGGAGCTCAAGGGCATCGTCCACGTCGATTTCGGTCCAGCTGCCGAGGTTCTGTATCGCCTGTTTGGCCTCGCTCTGATCGTTCCAGTTGACCGACTTGACAAACTTGGTCAACGCCCTCTTGTCGCGGGTAAGATGGTGGCGGAATTTCCACACCAGGTCCGTCTCCTCAGGTGACAGGACGTGCGTGGGCGAATACGACATGATCAGGTTCAGTTCGTCGCGGACCTTTGCATTCGGCTTCAGATCCTTATCCAGGATGCCGTGTCGATGGGAGCTTCTAAAGAGTCTCCTGTGTTTGGCCTCGGCCGGGTTGTCTCTCTGGCCTACCTCGGGATCGTAAACCTTGATGAGTCGCGTGCCCAGTCCATCGGAGCTCTCTCCCAAGCCGTTGATGCCCGGGCCGAAATGGACCTCGGGTTTTCGCTGAGCGATGCTGGCCTGTGAGGCCGACAAAGGCTGCAGGGATGATATTGGTAGCGGTTCATATTCGTGGTCTGCGAAGACGACGGGAAAGTCGAATCGTGGCAGCTCGACATTGAGTAGAAAGGCGGAAGAGCTCGATCTTCTGTCGTCGGTGTCGGCACCAGCTTCTGCGCCGTCGTCGTCAACGGCGCGCTGGCGCTGAAGCATCTTCATAGAGGACTTGGCGGCCTGGAGCCCACGCTTCTCGAAGTTGCGGAAGACCATCTGATCCAACCAGTCGACGCGAGGTATCTCTCCCAGCTCGTGCTTCTTGAAAAGCTTCTCCATCCTGTCCAGCTCTTCAGCGTCCTTGTCGAGCTGTGGCGTTTTGTCGGCCCGTGATCCAGTTGTATTCCTCGGCGCGAGCAGGGCCGGTGTCGTAGAGTTGTCGGTCCCATCAGCGTGTTTGTGTCTGTGCACGAGGCACTTCTGACGCCCCTTTTGCACTTGGTTGTCCGCATCAAACATGGGCAAGGTGGTTCCCCCGAAGGGTATGTTATGGCCAAGAGCGTGCTTGCCTCCGGTCGGCGACAGATCCCAGATGGTCATGGCCAAGCGGGAGTTGACCGGAAGCTGCTTGTATGTGATCGGAAGCTCCAGCCATTCATTCCATCTGTCGACGCCATCATTAGAACACAGTTACTCGCCCTTTGGCAGGCATCAAAACAGACTCACTTTCTTTCCGAGCGAAATGACTTGTAAGCTGTCTGAACAGGTACTGTAAGAGGTTTCGAGCCGGCCCAGACCTGGACCGTAACGTAGAGGTCGGAGAAGGGACTGTACAACGCGCATCAGCCGTCGTATCTCCGTGCAGTAGCCAGAAGAACCCACCTCGTGTTTGAGCCGACGTGTCGAAGATCAGGCCGGTCGAGTAGCGTCGATTGTTTTACAGGAGGCTCCTCGCCGTCCAGGTTCATTCTGCCGACGTCAGTGTGATGAGCAGATGGGGAACAGATGAGATGAGACACACATGCGGATGCTGACGGGATGGTCCACGTCCTTGGACGCCGCGAAGGAGAAGGGGTCCATTCTGCCGTACTCGGTCATGGGTGCGGTACCATCGCAGGCAGTCGAGGAGACAGGTTTCGGTCAAAAAAGCTATGGCTGTGACAGCTCAGAGTGTGTCACTCACAGACTCACAGTCACACGCAATCGATAACGTGAAAAGTCCATGATTATGTAAGCTCCTGTGTCAGCCCTATGAAAGCCATGTGCGACCCCTGTGCGGATAGAGCGGTGGGGACAGTTCATGGGCAATGTGTCCTGCGCCCCGCCAGGTTGTTGTTGACATTGAGGCCTAGCACGAGCTGTGATATCATCATATCAGCATGTGATTGTCAAACAATGATTTCACATGACAAGGGTTTATTTGTATGCCATTGCATCCGATGTTGTTGTCTGTCTTCTTTTTGACTTTAAGCTATCGCAAGCAAAGAGTCACACTACGTACTCCGTACATAGCACATACAACCACGTCACAAGCTCAATCCTTGGCCTCCAGGTGCCACTTAAACACCTTGCGAAACACTTCCTTCCCGTCGCCCTCCAGGACGTCGCCATGACAGGGGATCAGTGTGGTAAAGTCCCAGCTGTCTATGAGCTTAATACTCTTGTTCAGACTGTCCCGGTCTTTGGCCGCCATGTACCAATTAAAGCGTCTCATCCACTTGGGATCCCCCTCCGTGCTCTGCACCGTCTGGAAGAGCGAGTCCACCACCTCAGCAAGCTTTCTGTCCTCTTCCGGCGCCTTGCTGTATTGCTCGTTTGGCGGAAGGTTGAACATGAGATCTGCTTCGATGAGGACACGGTCCGGCTTGTAGAAGAAGACGAGTTCGAGGTTAGAGTGGCCATCGACATACTCGTAGTTAAAGTCGGCGTCGAACTCTGGGCTAATGCGGACTTGTCGCTTGTTATCTTTGGTAAAGACGACGTCAAACTTTTCATCACCGATCTTGGGGTCATCCTGCTGCCCGCGGCGCTTCTCTTCCAGCCCCTCTGGTCCAATAACCTTGGCATCCGGATACTGCCTGGCCCATTCCGAGACGAAGATGTGATGCTCAAAGTCGGGGGCGACGATGTAGCCGACCTTGCCTCCCATATCAGACACCCTGGTCTTGGTGGCCTCGGTCAAGGCGATGGGTGAGAAGATGGCGAGACTTCCCGAGCTCAGCCTTACTACCCGGCGCGAAGAAGCAGGCTCGTTAGCCGATGCGAAGGCTAAACCTTTGGATACACAACCATACCGAGGGTCCCGCGCCCGCCAATCCTCAACTTGCCATAGCGGGAAAACGGCGCGGAAAAGGTGGTGATGTTGGGCGTGATGTTGCGAATGACCATGAGGTCCTCGGGCTTTGCGGGGATCAGCGCCGCCGACATTGCCGCTGCGGCTCCCAAGACGGAGCCGGATGCGCGTTTGTTGTGCGCGAAATGGGCGAATTGTGCCGGGCGAGGGCGTAACAATGACGATCCGGTGCCCATCAAGGGCGAGAGAGACAGGGGCCTTTTTTTTGTTGTTGTACGTGCTAATAGCGTTGAACGAAGTGTGGATGTCGAGCTGTTAGCGTCTTCGTTCAGCAAGTGTTGTCTCTGACGCTCACGGCAGAAGCCGTCACCCTGAGTTCGGGTTTGACGCAAGGGGCTAACAGACCGATGAGGCGAACTTTTGATGATGATATGATGACATCAACCTATCGTATAGCTATCCTGACTACCTACCTACCCTAGATACAGATCTATCACACGTATCTGTCCAGCTGCCCCCTCCACCAGTTCACAACGACCGGAAACCACACATCCATCGTCTGGGCAAGGACAGGCGCCATCAGCTCGTTCGCCTCGTACAAGAGGATGGTAGGGTCCACGCCTGGCACGATCCACCAAGGCCGGCCATGTGCCAGCTCCCTGCGTAGGTAGAATTTGATCTGCCGGGTGTTCGCCGACAGCCAAAGACTCCTCTCGGCCCGACATGATAGATAGGCGTGAAGCGACAGGAGAAGCATCACCTGCCTCAGAGCCCGGACAAGGCCATCCGTCCGATACGATTTTTCCGGCTTCGCCATCGGCTGCCAATCCTTGCCGGGAATGCGCCGCAGTATAGGCAGCCGTAAGAGGCCCTGGAAGATGAAGCCCGTCAGGAGCCAACTCAGCCACTGCCAGAGAAAGCTGATGAATAGGAACACGTCTGTCCAGGCCGTATACTCCTCTCTAGCCAGCACAGAAGCTATCTGTGCCGGACTACCGGCTGGTCGTCCCGTCGTCCTCGGCTCATCGTTGTTGCTCATGAACGGTTCGAGCGATTGGCGAGAGCTGTTGGTCAGGCTACCGAGCTCGTTGAACAACGTCTGCGGCTCTGAGTCCCATGGCACAATCTCGTGACCCTGTACCAAGTCGTCGTCGTCGTCTGCCTCCTGGGTCTGCCGCTGCGTCAGCCGCTGCTCCAGCTGCTTCTCCTTTGACTGGCTGGCTTTCAGATCACGTTCAAGACCCTTGACTTCCCACCGCACGTCTTCGAGCTCCTTTTCGCAGTCTTGTTTACTTTGTTCTGCTTCTATCGCTCGCGTCTGTTCGGAAAAGAACTTTTGTCGCCAGTCGATGCGCCGTGAGCTGCCTGTGGATGGGCTGTCTTCCGGAGTCGGTGAGGGCCATTCAACTTGTTCAATCCGAGGAGAATCTACTTTTGCAGGCGACGATGGTTTCATATCCTCCTTGACGACATCGTGCTCGCCGTGATTGCAGCTTGCTGTTTTCTTCGTGAGCGATTCCAGTTTCTCCTTGGATGCCTCATCGCTTTGGCGCAAATTGTGGTTGCGCCACTCCAGCTCGGTAATTTCTCTCTCGAGTCTCTCAATTTTCGTCTCCAAGTCACGATTCTTTTGTATCATATCCATGGCAAACGACATCTCTTCGTCGTCTGCATCCACCGTCGCCGCCCTCGTGGGCACTGCTTCCTCCTCCTCGACTTTACTCTCCGACCATGTGGACAGGTGCGCTTCGAATGTCGCAAACACCCGTGACAGCAAGGCGTGAAGACTGTTGATCATCTCACTTCGACCTCGGTAGCCGTCTTTGCCAACATCTTGCTCGTCGTGACCTTGTCTCAGGTCTGCCTCGGATAGCGCCTGCAGGGCGTTGTGGGCCGCCTGGGTCATCTCAAGAAGCTGATCCCTGATAGCCTCTTCGGGACGCCGAGGAACGATCTCGTCTCGGGTCCAGGCCCATTCTTCGACGCAATTTTCCAAGTTTTCGAGGCTCGTTGCGAAAGCATCACGGACATGGTGGTCATGGTCATGCCTTGTTTCGGCCTTTGTCGAATCGGAATCCGATTTGATGGAGGGCAGTATTGTCTCGACGACGTCAGCCCTGGATGGTTCAGTTGTGGCTTCCTGGGCGGCGCTTTGCAGCATCGAGTTGGACTTCCCAGAAGTTGATATGTTGTCCGCCAAAGCCTCAACTGGCTCTGAGTGTGACGTGACGGTGATACAATTGTCGTTTGTGAAGTTGGCAGGCTCCGTGTCAGGATTTGTTTCGTCAAAGCATCTTTTCAACAGTTCCTCTGAAGGGATCTTCTCGCTGGCATCGTCCGGGTTCAAGCTCAAGCCCAAGCAGACGGGAGCAGAAGCCTCCTCAGCAAGATCGGCCATCGGGCGATTCAAGCCGACCGTTGAAACCCCTTCATCAGGACTGGCCGACTCCGTGTCCTCAACCGGCTCTAAGTCGGATTCGACGAGGGTGCAGCTCTCGCCTTCAGTATCAGAATGCGAACGGCTAGGTGACAAGAAGCCGCTGTCGCTTTGTCGGTGGTAAAGATCGCTTGGCTGTGGCGCAAAGGGAAGCTGGGGCGGTGAGGGCGGACTCTGAGACATCGCGTCCATGTTGGCTAGGATATCGAGTAAGTTCAAGACTGATGAGGGATGTAACAGGCCAAGAGTGGTTGAGGATATATACCTAGCCGCAAGTGTGTATCCTACACATACTCATACACGTCTGCCCATATGCCCTCAGCTCACGCGAGCAGTCCCTGTTCATGACAGACCGACTTCTTTTGTCTACAACTGAACGCCTTTTTCAACAACGGCCCGGCCCGGCGTTGCGCACCAACCCCCTTCCCCCACTCAAGCCGCGGCGTTTGTACCCAGGAATCAGAACAGAGCGCGCCCCAAAACGCCGTTTGTCATTTCACCGCACAAGCCAGTGAGAGAGACAGAGAGAAAGAAAAGAGGTCGATGAATCCTTGCAGGAAACCATGGGCGTGAAGCCGTCTTCGCGTCATATTCCCCTTTCGTACATGCAAACAAAAGAGTTCCTTTCTTTCCTACTCTGAACAAGCGAGACGAGCGCTTAGCAGTACCAACTCCGAGCGCCCGGACCGGAGCTGGCTGCTTCTCGTCGGTTTTCGATCATGGGTTCCGTCAGGTTCAGCGTTTGGACCATGTCGCGCCAGGTTTTCATATCAATCGACAGCACAGCTTGATGCTTCGACGCGCCGTGACGGGTAGCACCTTCGTCGTCTGCTTCCCGGGCGACAGGGGCTTTCGGATGGGAGGTTAGCAATGACCATGATGATGATGGAACCGGAAGCCACTAAAGGGAAAACTCACCCAAAGATGGAAGTCCGTCTTCGTCCAACTCGATTTGTAACCTCCCATCGCGAATAAGGAAACTGACGTAAAAGATGTTTTCGACTGTCTGGGCGAAGGACAAGGGATTAACGACGAATCTCATGAGATCGAGACCGCCTGTGCTACGGAGGCCATGCTGATGCATTATGCGAGTCTTTTCCGCGTCGTCCATGTCATCTTCTATCAACTCGGCGACAATCTCCTGGGTATTGGTTTGGATCGTAAGAAGCTGTTGCAGGATCTTGCTGCAGATGGCCGTCAAGTCGTTTTCCTTTTGAGCAAGGTCTTCGACGCTGAGAACCTCGGGCCTCGTCTCCGTCAGGTTATTGGGGCGGAAGGGAGCGCTCCGCTTGCTTATCTTGCGAGCCTTCTTTTCCACCGACAGCGGCCCGAGGAGGAAGCCGGACAAGGCAGGTCGACGAAGATATGGGAGACAGGCGTAGCGTCCGAGGTGAGACCAGTTCATCATATCTCCATCGTCGCCGATGTCGTCATGGTCTGCGGCGGAATTGCGAGGGGCCCTACGACGCTGCCTCTGCGTACTCGACAGTTCCGGAGCTTCACTGTCGGCGATACCGGCGCCGTTCCTCATGTACGAGATGCACTTTGAGACGAGCTCGTCTGGGTCGATGCCTTGCGATAGGCTTCCCTGGGTCAGGCGCAGTGCTTTACGATAGGACAGGTCTGTAGTGCTGACGAGGAGGCGCGAGTCGATGGTGGCCTCGGTCGTTTGACGCAGCTTCTTGGAAAGTTCGTCGGCTTTGAGGATGGTCTCGTGTAAGCCATTGGAGTCGGAACCAAGATACTCGTCACCCTTTTCGGTAAGGTCACGC
Source organism: Ophiocordyceps camponoti-saundersi (nom. inval.) (assembly GCA_003339415.1). Classification (NCBI taxonomy): domain Eukaryota; kingdom Fungi; phylum Ascomycota; class Sordariomycetes; order Hypocreales; family Ophiocordycipitaceae; genus Ophiocordyceps; species Ophiocordyceps camponoti-saundersi. The sequence continues at coordinate 100,003 of PDHQ01000011.1, forward strand.
ATCAGGTCGCGGTAGCTTCTCTGGACGGTTCGGCGCTCCTCCAGAGGCTGGTCCGGATCGTAGATGTCGTCGTCCATTTCGCGGTGATCGGTCTCCGACGAAGATCGCCTCCGACGACGGCTTGACTGGCCATTGACGGCGACATCGGTACGTTTCCTTTTAGATGCCTCGGAGCGACCATTTCTTATCGGTGAGCCGTCCACGGAAGCGTCGTCGTCGGACGAAGGCCGCTGCACACGCGTGGGCATACTGCAGCGCGTCGGTTCACGACGATGTGTGTATATACGATGGCTATGGACGCGGTTAATTGATTTCCCAATGCGGCGCCCACCACCGAGTTGGTCGTCGTCGGCGACGCGTCCGTTTCGCGTCGTTGATGCCTGAAGAGAAGGCTTGTTACTGGGCACGTGCTTGCAGCTAGTTAGTGGCGCCAAGAAGGCGGCGCCCCACTAAGCCGGAGATAGTTAGCCGCTATTATCCCCATCGTGGCGTTTCCCCGCTCCCACGTGACCCACCCCTCCGCTCCCTTTAAGGCTGGCTGGCGCTGAGACTAGGACCCCCCGAAGGCGGTGGTAGACTGATAGTGCCACTGCCGGAGTGGTGCCTAGGAAGGCTTTACCATCTGCTCCGTCAATAAAGGATTGCTCTTTTCTTTATCCGTTCTCGAGTGTTTTGGTGCCGTTTGACAATCCTCGGAAGCCATTCTTTGTCCGGTTTGTCCCGGCTTGTGCCGTTGCAACAAGCCCTGGTCCCAACGATCAGACTTCCTCTTGACCATCTACGGCGAACTTGTCATCTGAAAAATCCTCCGTCATCGGCCTCATCCTTTCTAGGCAACCCCCTAGTTAGTAGGCACCTACGGTGACGAGTGCCCAGCGATGAAGTGTTACACTAGGTGATCTAATACAGACGAATACGAGCCATGCTGACCGATTGATTCACCTCGGCCTCGGGGCCAGACCGGCGAGCTTTACCGACAAATCCCGGTTGGTCTTAGGTTCTTTTTTTTCCTCTGAGGATGGCATAGTCGGGCCCAACAAACCGCCTTTTCCCCATGCTGGGTGGGAAACCTAAGCCTCGGCACAGTATACGTGTCTGTATTCGTACTTCTTACTTACAACACCTCTGTTGTCCATGACGCACACTCACGTTCACATTGCCCCGTTCATCTTATAACCCGAAGGCTGCAGGCCCAAATGTCCATGCATACATACAGACAGAGATACACACACTGACAGCCGAGACGCCCATTGCAGAAAACCCCCTTTTTCCCAATCATCGATGTTCATGGTTTCCATTTGACGCAAGGGGTTACGCCCAATGCCTTCTCAGGCTTCTCTTCCTTACCCCCCTCCCCCCCCCCATCCCCCTTTTCGCTCCGGAACACGGGGCTTATTACACGGGCCTAGCAATAAGGTGATAGCATAGTCGCAACGCTAACGTCTGGATGCTGCCGCCGTGGAGCAAGTCTATAGACAAAGTTAGAATTAGAGCCCGTACGCCTCATGTCTCGCACGACTTGTCTCTCGACTCCGTCTCAGACGGCTCTCATGACTTGTTGATTCTAACCTGGAGCTGCCAACCCCCAATAATCGCGATGATGATACCGTTCGTCCTACTTGGACTAACGAGTTGCGCCTCGTGCACTGTGCTCTATCATCATCCCTATGATGCTCAGCAAGAGCCACTAATCGAGTCTAGCTCGCGCGCGCCCAGTCTTACGGTCCATCATCGTCTTTCCATGGCATCCGCTTGCTCATCCCCCACGGCGCCCTCTCGGCTGCTTGCTCGTCCGATAGTCCAGCGCACGTCCTCTTAATATGCTGTATGCACATCAACGATGGTACATCTGTCGATGCCTCCCCCCCCCCCCTCCTTTAACCGGCCAGTGTAACCGTGGCAGCCCCCCTCTCTCCTTTACACATACCCCCCCCCCCCCCTCTCGCCTCCTCCTCTCTCCTTTTAGGCCTTTATCGTCTCTCCGCCAGTCCGCGTCGTCATCATCATCACCGTCATCAATATCATAAGACTTCGCCTCATCAAGACTCTCTATACAGATGCTCCGCCTGCTCGCGGCCTTCCGTCCAGCTCGCGATCCCGACCCCGGCTCCATCTGTCAACCATGACCGGAGCTTTACTTATCTCGCGCTACAGCGCCGAAGACCTCGAAACGGCGTCGATGCACTCGATGCACTCGACCGCACCTTCCTATGGTGAGAGCCAACTGCCCCTGTTCTCCGGCTCTTACCTCAGACCCCGCCGGGAAGCTCACCGGCCTCTATACAGTCTCGGATGCTCCGTCCTACCACTCCAATCCCCCGTATCCCGACTCGGCTCCGGCCTACGCCCCGCTTGCTTCACCAACCTCACCGGCCCTTCCCCGACCTATGCTTGATGCTGCGCTTCCGTCTTCCGATGCCACCCGTCCGCGGTCCGTCGGCCTCCCGCCCATCCCTCCGGCCATGCCCCCGAGCGCAGTCTCCGTTCACAATTTCCGCCTCCCCACATGGTCGGCCAACAACGCTCCGGCCGCCCGCCACTATAAGAACGTGGCGGAGCGGCGAATCTCTGATGGCCGATATAACGTGACCGAGACGATTCGTCGCCCCGCTCTCGGCGGTAGCTCCGCCCTGCCGCTCGATAACGGCGGTGCCTCTACCATGCAGCCAAGGCCCCTGGAGGACCCCTATCTGGTAGGGGAGGTGGCCGCCGCCCAGGCCCGCCGCGAGAGGCTCGCTCGCGAGGAGGGTGACGATATCCTCATCCGAGAGGATAGGCAGTGGGACTGGCTGCTCGGTACGTTGCGATGGCTCGTCGGGACTGCTGCAGATGCTGACGAACGCCTGCCTCAGCTCACATGAAGGTCTGTGAGGAGCGTCAGAGGAACTTGACCAGATTTCGCCAAAATGTCGATACTAATCAGCGAAAGACGCTGTTGCACCGCATTGGTGGACGGCTACTGCCCTCGACATTGATCTGACATTCACTCTTCCCCTATTTCTTTGCATCGCCTGCGAACGGCATCAGCATTCCATCATCATGAATCGCATATGACAGCCGGTATTATGTAGTCGAATTTGGAGAATTGCGATCCGCACATGTGATTGGAGAAGCCTGTAGCGGCACTGGAGCTCATGTCTGAAGACGCCTATCACGGAGCTCCATCTAACCGTTATGAATATACATGTTCCACAACGCCTGCATCCCAACTGACTTGACCGCGATCTCTTTCGCCAGCGGTGGGCGAACAAGCAAACCTCATCCTTTGCTTCGCGAGTTGAGAAGAAGTGCGACGATGAGGCTAGAGCATCGTTAGCCTACCCTTCAGCGGGCATGTACGAGCGCAGACTCACCCGTAGAGACCCAAAACCTCGCCAAAGATGAGAATCAGAACCATGCCAACAAATATCCTCGACTGCTGCATGAAGGCGCGCACGCCCGTGTCACCGACGATGCCGATGCAGTACCCAGCTGCGAGGCCCGTCATGCCGACGGCGGTGCCACACGCGAGATGCATAAAGCCTCTACCAACCGGTCAATCCGTCTGTTTGACACACTGATCGGGCGCTCGATGGGGACGTACGAGAAGAGTGCGTAGCTCTCGTTGCCCGGCGGTGACAGGTCTTGGGCGATGAGGACAGATATGACGAGGGAGTAGACGGCGATGATACCCGACATTACGACGGGAATCAGACACTGGCGGCCATCGGTCAGCGAAGACGAGTGCGTGAAAGATCGGCGCCGCGTTGATACCTTCATGATCAAGTCCGGGCGGAAGGTACCGACACCCGCGATGCCGATGCCGGACTTGGCGGTACCGTAGGCGGCACCGATGGCTTTCAGTCGTCGTCAGCTTCTCTGGATGTCGGCCGCTGTGAGGGTAGAAGGGGAACGCCTACAGCCGAAGACCATGGCGGCCGCTATGCCAGCCTGGTGGGTGACAAGTTAGCCCCTCGAGAACGTCTCGTCGTCGTTAAATGAAGTGCAGACTCACCATGCCTATGAATGGCGCGAACTTTGGGGCCAGCTCAGACTCCATGGTGAGGGCGAGCGAATACCTATGGTTGCTGGGAGCCGCTGTTGACGTTGGGATTCAGATGGCGAGACTCGAGAGCTGGGTGTTTCCAAGAAATCACGTGTCTCGAGGAATGGCTTTGTCAGCTGACAAGTAGGGAATTTACCCCTGACTGACTCGCTCTCTCGCTCTCTGTTTAAGTGCATCGCGGGTAATAAGGGGTAGATAAATTGATAACAGATGAAAGTCTTGGAAGACGTGCCAGCGGTCGATTGAGCACTCGGACAGGAGGTTTTCTACTTCCTGGAAGATGGTACACGAGACGCCTTGAGTAGAAGAATGCTGGCGTGGACTCTATGTACATACATATGTTACTGCATCTCGTGGTTTAGGACTGATTGTCTCAGTAGGCGGACGGGGGTTTTGTAAGAGATGATGATGGTTGGCCTAGCTTCGCCATAATGGAGGAGTGACTATCCGTACGGAATACGAGCGAGATGACAGACGTGGAAAAAGCATGCTAACATCTAGGATTACCAGCTGACCGTGTCAAGGTTACGGATACAGCTGCCGGGAAATCACACTCTCGCGGGTTTCTGCGCAGATAGGTAGCCTATACCGTACGGATTAACGATCGTGATCAAGTAAAAACAAGCAATCGCTTGGTACAGATACAACCTGTGTTGTATGTAGATATTCGTCTTCAGCATGCACGTAGGTAGGTACGGATATGTAGTATGCAAGTCGAACGTCCATGCATGTAGGTAGGCAGGAAGGTACTTAGGTATGTAAGTACGCTGCTTCAACGGTCGAGAGAATCTAGATCTTTGAGAGGCGGTGCTCGGCAGCTGCCACATTGCTACCGATTGATGCGAAGGAAGAGAAGCCACAAGGTCACAGCGAGAGCTGTCAAGGAGAAGTGTGACTGCCCCAATGCAATAGAGGGGAGCACTTCATCAGTCCTCCATCAGGGGGGGCGCAGGTCACCGTACTACAGATGAACAGGATAGACGGCTGCATCGGCCAAAGAGAGTCAATTTGGTAGGCCCCAAAAAGGGGGAGTAAGAGATGATGTCCACGATAAGTCTGACCCGGCCTGCGGGTGCCAATTTAAACCCCCAATCAGCCTCCTCGGCGCCTGCCTCCACAGGCCGCCACCAAGTTTTTCACCCAATTTTCAGCAGCAGAAGAAGAAGAAGAAGAAGAAGCCGGCCTATCGGTCTCGCGATCCTCGAAGAAGCAGAAAAAAACATAGGGGCACTCCGGCCCAAATACACACGGCAACGACGGCCGGAAACAAGGCACACAGGCCAGACAAAAGCAGAAGACAAAGGGCACTCCGGCCCGGGCACGACGACCCAAAGAAACAGAAAAAACAGAGGCATCGGCGGCGTAGGGCGGTATTCTTCTCTCTCAAAAGCAGTAACAGCAGCGCCGGCAGCGGCGGCGGCGGCAGAAGGTGATTATCGTCGGTAGTAGTAGTAGTAGCAGTGCCGGCGGCAGCGGCAGAGAGGTATCGTCATCGCTATCGTCAATAGCGGCGGCAGCAGGCGGCAGGTAGGTATCGTGAAGAATAGACATTATCGAGGGAGACGGTCGGCACTACGGGGCTATGGCCCCCCTGTCTCGGTCACCAGATGAACAGGATAGACGGCTGCATCGGCCAAAGAGAGTCAATTTGGTAGGCCCCAAAAAGGGGGAGTAAGAGATGATGTCCACGATAAGTCTGACCCGGCCTGCGGGTGCCAATTTAAACCCCCAATCAGCCTCCTCGGCGCCTGCCTCCACAGGCCGCCACCAACTACCTATCAGCAGTCGGCTGAGGGTGGGGGAGCCTGCCGTTAAAGCTGGCCAATCACGGCACGGAAGAAGAGAAGGTATCTAGCTTGTATCTTCATGACTCAGGAACGTGTTCTAAAAGCCCAAGTGCCACTTCCGGGACGCGTCAACTAACACCCCCACTCTCACGAGTTGTATTTACCAGTATTACCCCGGGCTTCTTTGTTCTGCGCAGTACTTAAAAGCACTTCTCGTATCCACGCGTGGGTCGTGCCGCAAAGAAGACAGTACTTTACAAATACTTGCGCTCCCCATCCACTTCCCCTCGTGATACCTATTTCCCAGCCTCTGGCCCTCGCCAAATCGCCCGCTTCTTCTCCCCGTCGCTACGAATCGCGGGCGACGCACCAATCCCCGCCAGCAGGCTTATTCACTCTCCCGGATCTTTCGTCCCCTGCCGAAGGGCCATTTGCTCTCGACTGGCCGTTCACTCTCTCTGCGTTTCCAGGTGCGTCTCCGGCGGCCCCTTTATCGCCAGTCGGCGAGGCTGACGCGAGCTCGCGTCTCCTCTCCTTTCATCCCGCCTTGGAGCTGCTGCTGATGCGCTCGCCAGGCTTTCATCTCGACCATCCCTGCGCTCGAGAAAAAAGAAAAAGACATACATAGTCACCATGTCACCTGCGAAAGGAAGAAGCCTCCCTTCGCGGACCAACCCGCTCATGCTCGAGCCTCTGCCTGATTGTAAATCTCCGCCTTGACTGTCGTCGCAGCCAGCTGACACAACGGCAGATGCGGAGCTCGTCGCGCGCCGGCGCCTGAACCAGACCCAGCTCACTCCTAAGATCGTGGGCGGCAACGAGGCCGACTCCGGCATCCTGGGTGCGCTCGACTACGCCCATCTGCGCGCCCCTCTACCCAAGGGAATCATCTCTGGCGTCTTCAAGATGAATCCCAGTCCGTCCAGCTACTTCCTCATGCGCCGCAGTTACGACGGCTTCATCTCCGCCACCGGAATGTTCAAGGCCGCATTCCCGTACGCCGAGGCTGCCGAGGAGGAAGCCGAACGACAGTACATCAAGTCGCTTCCCGATACGGATACTGAAGAGTTGGCGGGCAGCGTCTGGATTCCTCCGGAGCAGGCTCTTGCCTTGGCCGACGAGTACAACGTCGGCATCTGGATCCAAGCCCTCCTGGACCCTGCCAAAATTATCTCCTCCAACACGTCTAAGAAGATCGCTGCGCCTCCCAAGTTCGACCCGTCCAAAGCCGAGAAATCTGTCATCCCGTTGACGCCACCATCCATGCCTCGAACCCGCGGGCGCAGCCCCGTCAAGGGTCGTAAGCGTGCCGCCGCGCCACCGAGGAAGCGCGCTACGAAGGCAAAGACCGAAATCGCTGAAGACAAGACGAACGAGGATGCGATGGAGAGTGAAAAGGATGACGCAGCTACCTTGAAGACCGATGCTTTTAAGCCCGCTGTTGTGCTCGAACCCAATCTTGAGTTCAAGGTTCCCGCCGACGAGGCCTCTGTGGCCATCAATGACATCGACACGGAGCAGGCTGTCCCCGAATTGGATGAACTCCTACCGACCGCGGGAGAGCCGCCCTCCGCCGACGAAATTGCCAAGATGATGCAAGCAGCCGAGGACATGGTCAAACGGGAGATGGATGCGGCCCTCCTGGTCGAAAACCCCGACGACGACAACGACGGCGACGACAAGGCCAAGACGCTTGTCAAGAAGAGCAAGCGCAAGGCGGCCGACATCTCCGTGTCCGACAAGGACCCAACGAAGGAGGCGGCCGACGAGGCGGTAGAGAGAGATGAGCAGGCACCGGCAAAGAGGGCCAAAATCGAGGTGGAGCGACAACGAACCAGAGTGAAGCGCAGGGCCCTAGTTGGCTTCAGTGCCACAGTGGCAGTAGGGTGAGTCTACGCTGTCGTCCGGGAGATGCCATCTCAGGAAGCTGATATTGTCCTATCTAGCGCCATACTTCCGTTTCTCGTCAATCTGCTTTGATCTCGGTTGTGAGAGTTGATGTCTTGAGCTCTGGAATACCCCCCTCTTACCCTTCTTTTCCTCTCTTGCTTCTACCCGCCAAACAAGGTCTTGCGCTTGGTTGGTTTTCATGATTGAACAAAAGACCGAGAGCTTTCTTTGTTATGTAGTGGCGGGCTCGGGAGGTGCCATCCATTCATCTGGCCCTGCTACGGCAAAGTCTGTCTCGTCTCGGCACCAGGTACAGACGCTGGCCCCTGCGCCCGCTCTCTATCTAGAATAAACCTTGGCTTTTAATAGCGATCTGGGAGGAAGCAGACTGCCTGTTGGCTTGGGGACGACGGTTTCCTGTCAGTGTCGCGGGAACGGCTGCCGAGACGACGGGGGGGGGAAGAAGTTTTGGCATTGCGTTTTGAAAGCAGCAAATTTGCAACAGGAAATACAGAACCCCGGGCTTTGGAACCTAGATGAAGTGATTCCTTGTCGTTACGCTCACGCTGTAGAGTTCTAGTGCACGTCAATGTCTGACGGGTCTTGCTGAGGACCTTACTCTCACAAGGTCCGCCTTTGAGGCCTCCGCCTCTGAAGCGCAGGGGTTTATTGTCCCTCAGACTTTTCTTTCGGTTTTTGATGATGGCTATCATGGGAAGCTTAGAATCGGTTCCTCTATTATTATTCGCGAGCGACTTTGCGCGCCTATCGACCTTTCTAGGTCTCTGCCGCATTATGATTGATCTTCTACCCGCGAATGTCGTTGAATCCCGTCTTCGGCGTTGGTAGTTTATATAATATAAAAGTGAGACATTTTTCAACGAACAACAGGGCTCCCGTAGCTCAGTTGGTTAGAGCGTCGTACTAATACACCGAGTACAGTTGTACTTACAGTATTGGTCATGCGAAGGTCACAGGTTCGAGCCCTGTCGGGAGCACGCTTAGTTTTTTGCCTTGTCCACCATTTTTTTGTCCCTTCACTCAACTTACATATCCTTTACACGCATGCTTGCTGCCTAGCACAACTTCACTAGGTCTACATCTGTTGCGACTCCTATGAGATTATTCTTAGAGCGCGGCAGAAATCTTCACAAAACTTCATCAGGTTAAGAAAGTTCTCTCAGTTGCAGCGAGTCCCTTGGCTTCACCCTCAGAGCGTCGTACAAAATCCTGTGGGATGAATGCAATCGATGAATGTTATCGGCAAGTGTTATCAGTGTGAAGATCGCACACGGCAAGTCCGAATCTTATCGAGAGCGCTCATGAGTGCACATTTCTTTTTGCCCATGTCTTGACTCTTCCTCTCTGGGCTCATTCGCTCACCCTTTTGAGAGCAGGCAAGGACATGGATTAGTCAATGAAGCTATGATTCTTCCTTCAACACTTGAGACAGAGCCAGTCCCTGCGTGAAGACTCACCTCCATGCATACATACATACATACAGACTCAGACTCATACAGTGCTCGGCAGTCTACCTACTAAGACAAGAGGTGACAGGGCTTGGCAGGCGAGCTCGTCGATGATGATCGGATCCTACGTGTCACAATTCGGCAGCCGATAAGCTATTCAAACATCTTCATCGTTTCTGTCGCACAGCACAAAGCCAACCGTATGCACATCCCTCAACTGAAGGCTGTCAGCATGCATGATAAAGCAACCTTTTATGCTGGCTAGGCCCGTTGAGACCCTCGATAGGAAGTCAACCCCCCTCCCTCCCCCTTCGCTACGTCTCATCCGAGGCCGAATGAGACCATGGCGTCTTCGTACTCTATCGATGTGACAAAAACCACAGTTGAACGAGAGGAGAACAAGATGATGTTCAAGTCAAAGCTTAGTCGCTGGGCCGAGAGGCTGTCCGTCGAGCCGGTGCCGGCCAGGGAGCTGATGGTACGGCGCTCGGTGGTCTCCGGAGCTCCGACGTCGCTGACGTGCGCAGCTCAGCAATCATGACCTCGAGCCTGTTGAGCGGCGACGACGCCAATGGGGGGCCTGGAACTTTGTTGGTTTCTGGGTAGCCGACTCGTTCAATATCAACACGTGGATGGTCTCGTCGTCGATGATCATAGCTGGTCTTTCGTGGTGGCAGGCATGGATCTGCATCTGGATCGGATACTTCATCTCCTCGACCTTGATCGTCTCGACTGGCAGGATTGGAGCCGTCTATCACATCGGCTTTCCCGTCGCCAACCGCGCCTCGTTTGGTATCTGGGGCAGCTTGTGGCCCGTCTTCAACCGTGCCGTTATGGGTGAGCAGCAACCTACTTGGAAAACTTGAAAGGAATTGCTCTTGGCTGACGTTCAAGACATCAAGCTTGCGTGTGGTAAGCGCATGGCCCTCGCCTCCGTCCGCCCGAACGACGTGCTAAGCTGTAAGTCCAGGTACGGTTTGCAGTGTTACATTGGTGGCCAGGTCGTCTACTTGATGATACGGTCCATGTCCAAGTCGTGGGACCGGACGCGGATGACCGGCCCCTTCGAGCCGGGCGTCACCAGCACGCCCGAGTTCGTGTCCTTTGTCATCTTCTGGGTTTGCTCACTGCCGGCTCTCTGGTTCCCGGTCCACAAGATCCGCCACCTCTTCACCGTCAAGGCCTATGTCGTGCCGCCTGCCGCCATCGGCTTTCTCGCCTGGGCCGTCGTCCGTGCCGGGGGCGTCGGGCCCATCCTAGGGCAGCCGAGCTCTTTACGCGGTAGCGAGTTGGCATGGGAGATGGTACGGGGCATCATGACATCCATCGCCAACTTTTCGACCCTCATCGTCAACGACTGCGACTTTACGCGCTTCGCACGCAGACCCGTCGACGCAATGTGGTCGCAATTCCTCGGCATACCGATTTGCTTTGCCGTCACCTCCTTTATCGGTATCATCGTCTCGTCCTCGTCGACCATCATATACGGTGAGTCGATATGGGATCCGGTCGACCTCTTGGGACGTTTTCTCGACGATGGAGGCGCCGCCCAGCGCTTCGGCGTCTTCGTCATCGCCTTTGCCTTCGCCCTTGCTCAGCTCGGCACCAACATTGCGGCCAACTCGGTCTCGGCCGGGTCTGACATGGCGGCTCTGCTGCCGCGGTACATCAACATTCGCCGTGGTGGCTACTTGTGTGCCGTCATCGGCCTGGCCATGTGCCCCTATAATCTGATGTCGAGCGCCAACCGCTTCGTCACTTACCTGTCGTCTTACAGCGTCTTTCTCAGCTCCATCGCCGGCGTCATCATCACCGACTATTACGTCGTCCGGAGGGGCTTCCTCGACGTCGGCGACCTTTACCACGCTCGTCATTCGGGACCCTACTATTACACCAGGGGCATAAACTTCCGCGCCTACGTCGCATATGTAGCCGGCATTCTCATCAACGTCGTCGGCTTCGCTGGTGCCGTCGGCCGCCAGGTTCCAGAAGCGGCTACTTACATTTACCGACTCGATTTCTTCTGCGGCCTCTTTGTGTCGTCTGTTGTGTATTGGGCACTTTGTCGTCTGTTCCCCGTCCAGGCTACGAGCAAGCATTGGATGGAGGTGGGCGATGACATTGACGATGACGAGGCTTTGGAAGAGGGAAGCCGTAGCCAATCTGGGGAAGAGGCGGTCGAGGAGGGTAAGAACCAAGCCTGTCTCTCGGAAGAGAAATCGCATAAGTGAGGTTCGGTAATGGTTGAAGTTCCAGTTGAGACTTGATTGAGTGTCGATGCAGACTGCTGTCAAGGGACAACGTTTCTTCAGGTACCTCCTCGTAAGAATCAATCAGGCAATTGAAAGACTGCAATCAAGCTGCGTCTCATCGCACGCAGGAAAAGTGTCATGTGAAGCCAAGACGGCCGAGGTCGTTGCTATTCGCACGAAACTGCCGTTTGAGCTGATCGTAATTGCTTCTTTTGCGGTAAGGGGATCATATATCATGATAAGAGCACGGCTTCCAATCACGGGCAGTAGCCTACTCCACTCGGAGACATCAAATGCGAGATAAGCCCCGGTGGCTTAGTGGTATAGCGTGTCACTAGTAATGACAAGATCATCAGTTCGATTCTGGTTCGGGGCAGCATTTTTTTGGCCTAACAGCGGCAGGCGTTTTTTTCTTTTTTTCTCCTTGCTTCTTAGTTGATGCTATCCATTTCCCGTATTGATGGAGCGCGTTTATGTGTTTTTAGGCGAGAGGATGTTATAGTCTGCCGCTTACTAGTCTGTTATCTTCCTGAGTGGATTTGCTCTGTACTATGTAAGCTGTTCATCACTTGTCGCTTTTCTTGCATCAATGACGTTTTATGCTCTAGTCGAGTCACAACTGTCTCTGGTTAACCGTGGGCTTTCTCTGAGACAGTTGTTGACGATGTATGTGTTGAGACTTTGTTCTTTTGTTCCCTTCCTAGACCTGTCACTTCTGCGGATAGCCTGACTGGATTTCAGTGTGTGTGTTCGTACCACGACAGCGTTTGTTTCTGTTGTGTAAACACTCCGGCTCGAACCCACCGATACGGAATACAGCTGCCAGATCTTGGCTGCCGCTTGAGCTCTCCGAACTGTGCCCTTGGCGACTTCAGCTGCAGCTTGCTCAGTAAGTAGGTAAGTGGCGTAGGGTAGCTCGACTGTGTGGATGTCAGTGATGGGGGGAGCTTTCATGGTGTAAAACAAGTGATTTAGGTCAAGTCACCGCTCCTTTTTTGAGGTACCTACTGCCGACTAAAGTGATGCATGCACTCAGGAGGCGGCGACAGACAGTTTACCTAGGTACGTAGGTATGTAGAAGGGTCTGAAGAAAGGGTCTGAGAAAAGGGTCTGAAGAAGAGTCTCGGTACTAAAGGGCACGAACTGGTACGACAAGTGGGAAGCTGGAGTAGAGGACCTGTCTGTCTGCCTGCCTGCCTGCCTGCCTTTTCTGCCTGCCTTTTCTGCCTGCCTACCAGCTGCCTACCAGCTGTGCCACCTCAGTTTTTCCACTGGCGATCTCCCCCGCCCAAGAGTGCTGCGGCACTGCTGTATCCCCCCCCCCCCCCCCACTCTCCTCACTGTGCTGCTCATCAACCCCCACCCTAAAATACCTCCCACGACTGTACCCTGTATCATCCAAACCCCCCCCCCCATATCATCAGCCATCGCACCCTTTGTCGGCTTCGACCTCTTCAAACGCGAAGCCGGCCGCGTCTCGTCAGCGCCTCTTTCGCTCTCATTCTCATCTTCATCTGTAGCCATGGAGGATTCTCTCGCGCAGCTCCTCGCAAACACGCAGCTGCCTGACGAGGCTCCTCGCAAGCAGGCCGAGATCGAGCTCAAACGCGCCCACGCGAACCCGGCTTTCCCAGTCTGCCTCGCCAACATCGCCTCTCACGCGTCCGTCGCGTCGGCCGTTCGACAGGCTGCCTTGACGACGCTGCGTCTGTTCATCGAGCGGAACTGGCCCGGTGATAACGCTGATGATGAGCCGCTCGTCGCCATCTCCGACGAGGCAAGGGCTTTACTCAAAAGCTCCTTGCTCGACCTGGCCCTAGGCCTGGATGAGGACCGAAAGGTCAAGATATCTGCGAGGTACCTCATTTCTAACACATTTTTTCCTCTTTTCCCTCATTCATCCACGAGCTGACAGCTTCCTTCCTACACAGTTATACCGTTGGAAAAATCGCCATCTATGATTTTCCCGACCAGTGGCCGAACCTGCTCCCGACTGTTCTGGGCGTCATGCCCTCGGGCAACGACTCTCAGCTGCACGGCGCCTTGCGTGTACTGGGAGACCTTGTCGAGGAGAGCCTCAGCGAGGACCAGTTCTTCTCCATGGCCCGGGACATCGCCGATGCCCTGACCCGCGTGGCCCTCGATGTTTCCCGGAGACCGACGCTCCGTGCCCTTGCCGTCTCCGTCTTCCGCGGATGTGTCGAACTCATGAACATGATCAAAGACACCCACGCACAGCAGGTAGAGGCTTTCGCCAAGCACCTGCTCGAGGGCGACTCCGGCTCTCCCGCTTGGATCCCCTTCTTCATCAGCATCATCCAGGAGCGTTTGCCGCTCGCCGACTTGAGCGCGGGCCAGCCTGAAGCTTGGAACAGCATCATCGCCCTCAAGCTGCAAGTCATCAAGACGCTCATCCGACTGAGACGCGGCTTCGCCAGTCTGCTGTCTCCTCATAGCACCACCTTGTTCGGCGCCGTGTGGGACGAGCTGACCAACATGCAGGAGCCTCACAACCAGCTCTACATTCACGCCAACGCTCAGGGTCGGCTCGAGGACTCCGACAACCTGCCTTACACGCTCGACTTCCTCGTGCTGGAAGAAATCGACTTCCTGAACCAGTGCTTCCGCGCGCCTCGTGTCAAGGCCGAGCTCGACTCTCAGCTGCAAGCCCACGCCTCGGCTCAAGACGTACCCTGGATGGCCCAGATAATGACGATGCTCGTCAACTACGCCCAAGTCACGCGCGAGGAGGAAGAGCTGTGGGACATAGATTGTTCCCTCTACCTGGCCGAGGAGACGTCAGTGACGGCCAACTACACGCAGCGAACGGCCGCCGGCGACCTGCTCATCAAGATGGGCGAGTGGTTCGAACAAAAGGCCATCGACGGCCTGTTTGGCTGCACGAGAGCGCTCTTCCCCGGCGATGAGTCGACGTGGCGGCGGCAAGAGTCGGTGCTGTACCTGTTCGTCATGCTCCTGAGCGACCTGCAAGACCTTGGTAAGACCATCTCGGAGCCCGTCGCCGTCGAGTACTACAGGCTGGTGGACCACGCCATCGCAAAGACCGACAAGCCCTTGCTGCGCGCCAGAGGCTACTTGGTTGCCGGCATGCTCGGCCAGTGCTTCCCGCTTCCGTCCATCCAACCGACGCCGACGAGCGCGCCGGTGCCGCTGCTGGACCACATGATCAAGGCCATCACGTGCGAGGAGTCGGACGTGGTTCAGGTCGCCTGCGTCAAGGCGGTCGAGGGCCTGGTCACCGCCGAGAGGGTGGGCCTCGACAAGCAGGCGCCCGTCATCGCGGCCATCCAGTCATACATGAACAGCAAGGATCCGAGTGACATGGAGGAGGCCGACGAGCTGATTGTCACCCTGGCCGAGGCGTTGAAAGCAGCCATTCTCATGAACACAAAGGTGGCCCTCTCCGGCGAGGTCCAGCCGGTCGACATGCTGTTCATGCTGGCCAAGCTCGGGGCCAGCAACTTTCAGGTGACGATGCTGGTGACGGAGGCTTTCGAAGAGATTGTCAAGGCGCTGTCCGGCGGGCCCTCGTTCGGGGTGCTCTGCGCCAAGACGCTGCCGACGCTGACGGGCGCCTTTGACGTGGCGAATCTGACCGAGGACAACCCGCTGGTGACGGTGGCGACGGAGCTGCTGGCCGTGCTGGCGGAGCACGGCTCGGAACCTCTGCCGGAGGGCTTCGTGGCGGCCACGTTTCCGAAGCTGAACCGGCTGTTGATGGAGTCGACCGAGGGCGAGGTCCTCCGACCGGGGTCCGAGACGGTCAAGTGGATCCTGATGCGCGACCACCAGCAGGTATTTGGCTGGCAGGACGCCAACGGGGTGTCGGGGCTGGAGGTGTGCCTGCGCATCATCGACCGGCTGCTGAAGCCGGAGATTGAGGACAACTCGGCTTCCGAGGTGGGCGGTCTGGCGGCGGAGCTGGTGGAGAAGGCGGGACAGCAGCGCCTGGGGCCGTTTCTACCGCGGCTGCTGGAGGCGGTGGCGACGCGCGTGGACACGGCGCAGGCGGCGGCCTTTATCCAGTCGCTGATCTTGGTGTTTGCGCGGCTATCCCTCACGGGGGCGCAGGACGTGGTCGAGTTTCTCAGCCAGCTGCAGATCAACGGCCAGAGCGGGCTCCAGATTGTCATGTCCAAGTGGCTCGAGAACTCGATCAGCTTTGCGGGTTACGACGAGATCCGGCAGAAGTGAGTGCCTCCCCTTGTTCGATGTCCCCCCTTGTTCAATGGGAAAGATCCCTCTTGCTAACGTGCGAGGCCAGCGTCATCGCCCTGTCCAAGGTCTACTCGCTCAACGACAGCCGGCTCGCGCAGATCCTGGTCAAGGGGGATCTGATTGTGGGAGGCGACGACGGACGGATCAAGACGCGTTCGCGCGCCAAACAGAGTTGGTTATACCTCTTGGGCCTTTTGGAGCCGGAGCAGACTGACGCTCGTGGCGCAGACCCGGACCAGTACACGATGATACCGGCGACGCTCAAGGTGATCAAGGTGCTGATCGAGGAGCTGCTGTCGGCGTCGGGCGCGCAGGCGGCGGCCAACGCGGCGTCGGCGGCGGTGGCTGCGCACGCGGACGGAGAGGCCGAGGCGGACGAAGACGGGTGGGAGGACGACGACGACGACCTGGTGGACCTCAGCATCGCGGCCCTGAAGCCGGAGCTGATGCTCTTTGGCGAAGGCGGCGGCGGCGGCGCGAGCAGCGGGCGGCGGCAGCGAGACGACGAGACGCAGGCCTACCTCACCGACTTCTTCATGCGATGCGGGCGGGAGAACGTGGCCAACTTCCAGGAATGGTACGGCATGCTGACGGAGGACGAGAAGGCGAAGCTCAACCAGTTGGCCAACGGGCAGCAACAGTAGCACCAGGATAAGTTGTTGAGAGAGAGAGCCAACACATGGGGGGCGTCTTGTGATGGACGCCCTTGCCCGTTTCTGTCTCCCCCCCCCCCCCCCCCCCTCATCCCCTATTTTTCTTGTTATTTTCTCCTCGCTTGTTTTTTTTCCCCCTCTTCACCTGTTTTATCTTGATTCGATTTGCTATGTTTTTCCCCCCCTCATAATTTGTTCTGTGCTTTTTTTCCCTTTTGCCTCCGGTCTTCAGTTCAGGAGGTTTTTTTTTCTATTTTTTTTTCTCAAAGTGTAGCTATGCATGAGAAGATTGGACGGAGGAAGGGGGAAAGAAAAAGGGGAACGGACGGAGCAGATGTGGCGAGAGGTTGTGAAGTGAAGAAAAAGGAGAGATGTGAGGAAGGGAAAGGAAAAGGCTTGGGCTTTATATACCCATGGTTGTAATTAATTAGATGGCGATTTTGAGGGAGGAGAATCGAAGCCGGACTGATGAAGGAAGCTGGCTTGAGGAATAGAGAGTTGCATCATCTACTGTACGGAGTACGTGTATGCCCATATGGATGGATGTAGGCTCGTGAAGTTGGTGGTTGATATGCATGTGAATAACTTTTTTTTGAATTCCGTCCTGTGATGGAAGAAGAAAGAGGGAGAAGACAGAATATGAGGCTAGCTAGATGATGCCACCACCACCACCACCACCACCGGGCCCGAAACTCCCACCAGGCCCAAAGGGATGACGACCGCCGCGGGACGGAAAGCCGGGACCAGGTCCAGCTCCAGGACCGACGGGGTCCCAGCGGGCTCCTGGGGGAATCTGCGGATCGAAGCCTTCGGGACCGGGGTTCGGGCCGAATAGGGGATCGTCAAAGGTCGGATGCATGCCTCCACCCCCCGAGGGCGGGCCGAAAGAAGGGCGCAGAGGGTCACGGGGACCGAGACCGGCGGGGTACAGGTCGTCGTGACCTATGGAGAAGGGGGAACGACCGTCTGGCAAGACGACGTTGCGGTGGCGGGCCAGATCGAGCTCATCGTCGAAACCGGGTGGTTGGAACTCGTCCGTCGCCGTCGACGTTGGGGGAGGAGGGTAGGAGGTTGCGGGAGGGGCGGGGAAGACGACGTCGTCGTCTCCTTTGTTCGGCTGGCTTTGACGTTGGAGGAGGGGGGAGGGTTGATGACTTTCTCTTAGGGTGGAGGAGGAGGAGGGCCGGTGACTTTCTGGGAGTAGCTCGTTGATGATGGTTGATTCAAAGGCGCGTTGGAAACCTGTTTTATTTGCGGAGATTTGTTTTCTTCTTTCTTAGCATACATACGTCTAACGTGGATGGTAAGGTGGAGAGACGGACGGGCGACGGCCTCGTCTGAGACAAAGGCCCGCTGCAGCTTGGAAGAGACATGCTGCTGATGATCGACACGAACGGGTAAGCCGTCCTCACGAACGAGCTCACCCATGTCCCACTCAAGGCGAAGAATAGACTGATTCTTCGACGACGACGACGCCCCCTCTGCCAAGACGCGAATGTCCAACCTTGGACCGAGACGATCTACCCTGACGGTGACGCTGAGGTCGGGAGAAGAAGAAGAGTGAGTATAGGAAAAGGGCTGTGAAGCGGACCAGCCTGCTGGAAGTCTGCCGCTTGTTTGCTCCGTGGATGTCGAAGAGGAAGGAGGGGAAGAAGAGGATGATGCATCTTGGTCGCCGACGCGGGTGAGGGTAAAGCCTTGGGCTTGGAGGAGGGCGTTTACGAGGAGGGCGACGGCGTCGGGGGCGTTGTGGAGGATGACTTTCGGGTTGGTGTCGGTGGTGTCGAGCTCGGGGAGGGACGAGGTCATTCGCGATAGGAGGTTGACGGTATCGGGGGACATGTTGGGTTGATTGGTTTGGTTGGTGGGCTGGTTGGTTGGTTGGCGATGGTGATGGTGATGGTGATGGTGATGGTGATGGTGATGGTGATGGTGATGATGATGATGATGATGATGATGGAGCGTGCGCTGGTGTTTCAGGTGGGTGGTGGAGGGATGTGTCTGGTGATGGATGATGTTGATGGTGGTGATGGTGGTGGTGGAGGAGGAGGAAGAGGAAGAGGATGAGGAGGAAGGAAGGAAGAAAAGAGGATGTGGTTTTTGGTGGGGAAGGAGGAGGGGCAAAGATACATAGACGTCATCCCCGCTTCAGCCTTACATAGGTAGGTACGTGGTGGGTGCAGACTGCAGTGTATAGCCTATAGGTACAAACAGACAGTGGAGAAGCAGTGCTGAGCAGCGCTGTACGGATAGAGAGAGGTAGAGAGCACTCTGTCTGCTCTTGAGACTGCAGTAGGGAAAGGAGGAGATGAACCATAATCGGAGAGGCATTTCGTAATTTTTTTTTTTGGTCTGCCTTTTCATGCTACTACTGGTAGGTACCGGGAGTGCAGAGGCGGATAGCCAACTTACCTACCAGGCTCTACCTAGCTAGCTAGCTGAGAGGATAGGTAGGTGGTTTCACTCCAGCATCGAAAAAACAAAAGCAAAACCGGCATTCTTTTTTTCTGTTTTCTTTTCTTTTTTTCCCGCTTCTCTCTCGGCCAAAAAAAAAGGAGTTTCCCTTCGCTGGATAGAGTTGTCGTCAGTCATGAATGATGCCATTGGTGTTTTTTTTGTTTCCCTTCACACACACACACTGTCTCTCTCTCACTTTCCCTCTCCATTGCAATTGCTCTTAACAAGACTCAAGAGGAAGCCGTCTTGCGCGCCTCCTCAGACCGATGATACTTGCATCCATGAGGCAAGGGGTCGGGAAGAGGGTGGTTGGAAGCCGGTTCGGTAGCCCAGTTTCCTCCACAGGGGTTGTTATAACGATCAGCAGTAGCCGAAGAAGAAGAAGAGGCTGAATAAGAAGGTTCAGCAGCCGATTCCCGCTGCTGCTGCTGCTGTTGCGAAGAACAGGCGGCGACGCAGGCCCGGAACGATTTCCCCTTGCATTGATTCCCGTGGCACGAGGTGGAGGCGATGGCGGTGCCGATGAGGGAGGTGGTGATGATGGCCAAGCTGACTTTCATCGTGACGGTTTTTCTTCTTTGATTTTCCCAAAAAAAAGAAGAGAGGAAGAAAGAAAGAGAAATCCACGTAAAGAACGTGTTTTTTGTTTGTGTGTTTTGTTTGGTTTTTTTTATGTTGTTGGGCTTTGGTATGTTGACCTTGGTGTTTTTTTTTCTTGCTGGTCTTGACTGTTGGTGATGAGAGGGGGGAAAAGAAGAAAAAGATGGTGAGGATTGTTTGGCTGGAGAATTGGGAGAAGAGAAGGGGGGGGGGGAAGAGAAAGGGAAGGGAGGAAGAGAGGTGTAGGTGGGTAGTTATAGACCGACGACGACGGCGACGATGGTGGTAGTGGTGGTGGTGGCGGACGATGAAGAAAGAAAGAAGAAAGGAAAAAAGTCTGGGATTCACGGATAGATTGACGATAGAGGGTAGGTAAAGGTAAGGTACCAGGGTAGGCAGGTAGGGAAAAACGCTGGGACCATGGCATTTTTAAACGTGATGTGATTGATTTGTACCGAGTATCCGTATAACGGGCAATAATACCTACTTGGCCAAGGGGGGACGCACGCACCAGCACCAGCACCAGCACCAGCAGCACGACCACCAGCTACCTTAGGTACGGATACTACATACATACTGCTACTAACACCCACGAGCACAACATGGACAAGAACATCACACACACACACACACCCACCACAGACAACACACACACCCTACCTACCTCTACTGTCTACATACAGGTCATACACACTACGGGATACACCACCACAACCACACTCTGGAATTCAACCTCACGTCCCCTGTTTCTCACTCTCTCTTCTTTCTTACATGCACCCCCTGCCCTGCCCGGCTCTGCTCTCTCCGTTTATACATATGTAGGCTCCCTCACAAGACTCTCTCTCTCTCTATCCCACATAACATGACATGACATGACAGGACATCTTCTTCTTCTTTCTTCCTTTTTTATTTTCCCCCCGTTCCAAGCCTCGGCTCCGGCCGCGGCCTCATTCCAGCGCGCGAGAAACAAAGGAAAAATTAAAGGGGGGGGGGTGGGGGGGGGGGGGACGAGAAAGAGGAGGAGGGAGTGGGGAAAGGGAAATAAGAAACAGAGCACCGGGGGGGAGAGGATCTCTCTCTCTCTCTCTCTCTCTCTCTCTCTCTACGGATTATACGGATACCTCGTGTATATACGGAGTATGTACGATGGCAAAGTTTATGTACTAGATATGCAAGATGAGGAGATAAAGAAGAACAAAAAAAAAAGACGACGAAGAAATCTAGGAAGGAAGGCACGTTGTAAACCAACGAACCAAACGTTCACTTTCATGTGTATGTATGTATGTACGATTCCATGCATGCATATGCAAATGTCAACTCATATTGTGCATATATCATGTACATACATACGTACGTATGCATGTGCTGTATGTGGTATGCATGCACTTATCCTCCAATCTAGGTGCTACTAACCTACCTACAGTCCTACCTACTACCTACGGATACACCCAACATGGAATCTGCGGATACCTATCCGTCCTTGTAGCAGCTGCATTTAACCATGTGCCTCGCTGACACAGCACATAGCATCCATCGCAACACCAGCCAGCGGCACGGCATGGATGAGCGAAGAAAAAAAAAACCCCCGGCCACATATCGGTCCTTGCGGCCCTGACCCTGGCCCTAGCGCCGGAGCTGGGGGCGCCTGACCTCGACCTCGACCTCGACCTCGATCCTCTCGGCTGCGGCCATCAGGGCCCGGGGGGGGGGGGGGGGGGGGGGGGAAAAGGGAGGGGGGGGGGGGGGGGGGGGGGGGGGGGGAAAAAACCCCCCCCGGCACCCCGGGGCCCCCCCCCCCCCCCCCCCCCCCCCCCCCCCCAGAGCCCCCCCCGCCCC
>PDHQ01000011.1:121240-222692 GCA_003339415.1 Ophiocordyceps camponoti-saundersi (nom. inval.)
TGGGTGGCGGCGCGCCCCGCCCCCGCCGGCCGGCGTGGGCGGGGGGGGGGGGGGGGGGGGGGGGGGGGGGGGGGGGGGGGGGGGGGGGGTAAAAGGAAGGAGGACCGAGTGGAGGGGGGGATGATGTGAAACACTTATCACGTGACACCGCGGATCCTCTTCCATTCCCACCTTCTGACTGACTCAGAGTCAGCCCGCGTCACGGCCGACCGACGACAGACGAACTTCTCATCACCAAAATCCCACCATCTCGACCTCGAGCCTCAATCCCATCCCCATCGTTCACTCGACAAGAAGCTCGGAGTAAAGTGCAAGAAGCAAAGCGAAACAACAACAAATGCCTTCCCTCTCCCCCTCCGAAGCCTCATCCCTCATCTCCTCCTTCAGCGCCTACCTAACAATCGCAATCCACTCCATCCTCTACCACCGCTCTCTCTACCCGAAGGCGAGTTTCCGTCTGGGAAGGGCGTACAATCTAGCCGTGTGGCAGTCCCGTCATCCGGGCGTGTGCGCGTGGGTCAGGGACGCCGTCGAGGCTGCTGAGGCGCAGATTCGCGAGGCTGCTGTCGGGAGGATTGGCATGTCGATTCACGGTCCTGATCATGATGTAGTTGAGCGCTGGATCTTTGACCTCGACCATGGGTTTCCTAATTTCCATGTCGTTGACCCTCATCATCATCATCATCATCATCAGCTTGACGTTCAAGATGATGTGTTTGGCGCCGCTGCTTCTACTTCTCTTAATCTCTCTGATCTTCATCAATCATGGAGGGCCGCGTTGCAAAGACTGGCCGTCGTCGCCTCTTCGTTACCGCCGACGCCTGACAATTGCACCTTCGCCCTCGCCCTCGAACTTCGCAACGATGCCGCTCCGCCCACCCAACACCCCCAGCTTTGGATCCCGTCCGAACCCCCTCTTCAACCACCCTCGGGCCATGCCCTCCGAGGCCGTTCCACTACCCCCGTTCGATCCGTCCAGGCCGGGCCCATCTTCTTCGACTGCTGGGTAGAACGAGGCTAAAAAGGAGAGACAACATGTCTCTCTGTCTCTGTCTCAGCTGACCATCCCCCCCGGCATTCCACCCACTTGTTTGTGTATTACACCTTGTGTAGTGCGGATACACGCACCCCAATACTGGCACGTGCACACATAAGATCATCACATTCACACACATATACCCTACCTACATATGTACAAACACACATACATGGGAGGTCAACATAATAACAACAACAAAAAAACAAAAACAACAATGGCAGGTACAACAATAACATCGCCATCGTCGTCATCATATCATCGCCATCGTCGTCATCATTTCATCGTCACCATCGTCATCACCATCGTCATCACCATCATCATCATCATCATCATCATCATCATCATCATCATCATCATATTGACTGACATCTTCCTTTACCTACCTACCCTTTTACTTCTCCACCACGCAAATTCACCACCTCTCTCTTGAGCCGCGCATTCTCCTTCTTCAGCCGCGCCGTCTCCTCCGTCTGCTCCTTGAGCTTCTCCACCAGCTCCTCCCTGTCGTCCTTGCCCTTGCCCTTGACCGCCCTGACGATCTTGCCGAGCTCGCTGTTGAACTTCTCGTACAGGAGCTCGTTTTCCGCCACCGCCTCCTTGTGCAGCTGGTCGATGGCCCGCGTCTTGGCCTCGGCCTCCGCCACGAGTCTCCTGAGCCGCCGCACCTCCTCCACCACCACCACCAAGTCTTCGCTATTGTCGCCCTCCTTTCCGTCGCAGCCACTGGTCCGACCCAAGTCTCGCCGTCCCGTCTTGCTCGGCTCGCTTTGCTCCGTCTTCTTCTCCGCCGTCAGAACGAGTCGGTCCCTGACCCTCTGCGGAGACGATTGTAGACGCAGCCTGCTGGTCGTCGTCGTCGTCGTCGTCGTCGTCGCCGTCGCCGTCGGAGCCATCACCCGAGTCGGGCTCGACGGTCGCAATGACGTCCAGTCTGCCGTCCCTGGCTGCTGTTTCATGGTCTTGAACGTCGGAATGCTCGACGTCGACAGCGTTTTGACGTGGCCCCGACGCTTGGCCGGACTAGGAGACTCTCTGGCGACGCTGCTGGCCTTGCTCGGCGAGTCGGGCCGCACCAGCGGAGGCCCGACCATGAGCCGCTCGCCGCCCCAGTTCTCCTTTTGCCGCGGCGTCCGCAGCGCCGGCACACCCCCAGGGCTGACGGGCAGCCTCGACGACGCCGGTGGCGCTTTGGGCGTCGACACCGGTGTGCTGGCATGGTTGATCTTGCCCGACGTGTGCTTGGTCGTCTGCAGAGGCAGTGGCTGTCGCGGCGGCGGTGGCGGCTGCTGCTTCTGCTCGTCGTCTCCGATGGTCGTCGCCGCCAGCAGATTGTTGAGGTCCGAGAGCGAGCTGCGCCGCTTCCTCCCGTGCCTACTCGCTCCTCCTACCCCTCCTGCGCCGCTACCACCGCCCGCCGCTGCCGGCTCGCCGATGCTATTCAGACGATGCGAGCTGGCCGGTCTCGGCGGAGGCCCGTCGTCGAAGGCGCCCGCGAGGCCGGGCCTCTCCCGCGAAGGCTTCCTGTCCTCTTCGTCGGCCGTGGCGAACCGCGACGCCCG
The DNA here is from genome assembly GCA_003339415.1 of Ophiocordyceps camponoti-saundersi (nom. inval.). Classification (NCBI taxonomy): domain Eukaryota; kingdom Fungi; phylum Ascomycota; class Sordariomycetes; order Hypocreales; family Ophiocordycipitaceae; genus Ophiocordyceps; species Ophiocordyceps camponoti-saundersi. Next base: position 123,839 of record PDHQ01000011.1, read on the forward strand.
CGACAGGCTCGACGGCGTCGACGAGTCGGCCGGGTAGCGATGGTGCCTGCTTAGGCTGCGCCACATCGAAGGCCTCTCGACGTCCTTGGGATTCTGTCTCAGGAGCATGTCGAGGCCGAACTTGCGACGGAGCGACGACGCGTTGGACGTCAGCGAGCCCGTCTGCGCTCTCGTCTGTCTCAGCACGCCTCCATTGTTGAGCATCGAGTCGATGCCGCCCGAAGCGCGCCACGTCGACGACGACGACGCGGCGCCTTCGAAGATGCGATGGCAGTCCTCGACTAGCCGGTCCAGAAGGTTGATGTAGTTTGCCGCCGACCCGTCCGTCACCAGCAGCTCGGCAAAGGCCAGCGTCAGAGCGCCCCTGTCGCCGTCGTCGTCGCAACCGTCGAGCAGGTCGGCCAGGAGCTTGATGAGGGCCGTAAAGGCCCGACGGTTCTGCGGCGCCATCTCCCGAAACAGGTACTGCACGAAGTCGGCAAAGTTGCCTGGCACCTTCTTGTTGGCCCTCTCCTGCAGCGAGTCGAGGGCCTGCTTCGTCATGATGGGCCCCATCTGGCCCGTCCAGGCGATCGCCAGGAAGTTCTCGAAGGCGGCCAGAATCACGTTGGTGCCCAGGTCCGCCGACGCCTCCAGGTCAAAGGGGCTCTCGATCAGCCGGTTGTACAGGTCGTTGACCGTCAGCTCGTCCACCGCAGAGCGATTGAGCAGCGTCCGGCCGACGATGGCACCCTTGCGGCCCTGCAGGGCGGCGATGTAGCCCGTAAACGTCTGCTCCAGCCGCACCAGGGGGTTCTCCGGTGGACGGTCCTCGCTCGTCCCGGGAGGGGGATCGTCGCCACGCCCGCGGACGGAGCCTGCCGATGCCGAGTGACTGCTACTTTCGTCGAGGACTGCCTTGTTTCCTCCCGTACTTGCTGTCGTCGCTGTAGGTGTCGTCGCCGTTGCTGTCGTCGTTGTAGCTGTAGTCGTAGGCGTCGCTGCTCCGGCTTCGGCAGCGTTCTGATGAGAGCTACTACTCCAAAGGCTAGAGATCAGCTTCACGGGTGACGAAGGCAGAAACGAGCGCGTCTTCTCGGCCCGTCCGGAGAGGCTCAGCCCACGTAGCGTCTTGCTATAGTATGACACCAAGGGGCCGACGAGACTCGGGTTTGCGACACTGCATTGCGTGCTGAGGAGGTGGATGACTTTTTGTTTCGCACGATTCAGAGAAAAAGAAAGAGAGATGAGTTAGCGAAATCGAACATGACAGTGAAAGAAAAGGGGTCAAGGGGGTAGATTCTTACTTCTTCGTGAAATAGTCGACAACAAGTCGTCGATAGCAACATTATCATCCTGAAACTGCGCGCCTCCCAGACCGACAGTGAGGAGGGAGAGGCGCTTCATATTCCGACACGAAAGCTCGATCACGATCTCGACGCCGTAATGACCGACAGGCGCGCCCTTTGTACCCCTTTCGTGATCGACGACGATGCGGATCGGGGCCGGTTCTCTCCGTCCGTCGATGAGATGGTGGGCTGCTTCCTGGAAGACGGCGACGTGGAGACCTAGGCCCGTGTCGACCCCGGGTTGTTGCTGTTGTTGTTGGTGGTGGTGGTGAGGGGCTAAAGGACGGACGGATCGTAAGGTCCAGCAGGGGTCCTCGCGCTCTTGTTCGGAGAAGCGGCCTTCTACCCTGGCCTTGACCACCTCCTCCGTCCACTTCGTCGCCTTCCCCTCCAAGGATTCTTGAAGGAGGAAGCAGCGGGAGGTAGGAGGGGATGAGGTCTTGGCGCCGGGATGAGTGGCGGTGATGGACGTCATCCATACAATGGAACCGTCTGATGACTCGGTGAAGCGGACATCGGAAAGTCGGTGCCAACCCGTGAGGGTAAAGGCGTAGGAGGATGGGCCGCCTGCCGCGTTGGTCATGGAGATGAGCAGCTCTGCGGCTGATGGCTTGTCGATTTCGCGCAGGAGGTCGCGACCCGTCATGGAAGAGCCTGCCGTCTTGGCGAGGACGACTACGCAGTCGGCAAAGAGCAGTAGAGCACCGCACTCTTCGTGCTGCTGCTGGCGGAGAAAGGGGGGAGACAGCTCGATGAAGTCGGCGGCCAGCATCAGCCGCCCCTGTGGCTCGAGGTCGGCAGGCCAGGCCTCGACCATGCTGCGCAGCCGGCCGGCGACGTGTGGTCTGTCCGGCATCGGGTCGTCCATGGAGCAGATGTTGGTGATGATGTCGCGAGCCTTGAGCATCGGCTGCAGGGCCGGGTGCACCATGGGCAGGGAGGCGACGATCTGGTCGATGAGGAGGCTGTAGCGCGGCAGGCGCTGGACGGGCTCGATGAGGATGGATCGGATGGCCTGCTCGCCGGCCTGGCTGACGCGCTCGCGGAAGCTGGACTGGCGGTCGAGAAAGGCGTTGAGAAGGGAGGGGAAGTGCTGGCTGGCACGTATGTAGTCCTGGTAGCACTCGGTGAAGCTGGGGAACCATTCGAGGAAAAGTCGGGCCACGGCCAGGGCTCCGCTGGGGTCCTTGGCCCTCGCCGGCGTCGTCCTGGGGCTCTGCAGAACGGCCGATTCGAGGTCGCGGAGGGCCTCTTCCTCGGTCTCGTCCATGACTCTCTTGAGCTGCTCGAGAAAGGCCGAGTTTACGCGCAGGATGCGATCGGCGCTCGGGGGGAACAGCCGAGCCAGCTCCTCCTCAGACGGGCTGAGGCTGGCAAGGGGTCGCTTGGTGGCTGCGATGCGAAAGTCGTTGGCGACGTGGTTGACGAGCTCGGTCAGCTTGGCGACGTAGCGGTCCTCGGTGTCGACGAGCTCGGCGAGCTTCATGCGCAGCTCGACTTTTTGCTCGCTGCAGAAGGACTTGCTGCGGTTGAGAGCCGTCGGTTTGGAGGGGGCGCGACGTAGCTTGGCCGTCGGCAGGAAGACGGGTCCTCCGAAGAGGCGCACGAGGGGCATGTAGGCGCCATGCTGGCGTAGCGAAGGGTCGAGGAGAACGTCTTCGTCTTCGTCATCGTTGTCCTCGACATCGGCCGGCGACGTAAGGGGCACGATGGAGCCGGGAGGGAGGACGAGGTCAACGTCGACGTTGCTGAGATGCTGCGACTGCAGAGCATCATGGAGACTAGCGATGACGGCGGACGAGTTTTCGCTCTTAACCATGGACTTGACCAGATCGGCAGCATGCTGCTCACCGAAGAGGACGAATTTCGCAGAAGACGAAGAGTAAACGGCAGCAAGATGAGTCTTGGCAGCCGGCGGCAACTCGCAAAAGTACTTGAAAAGACCAAAAGCCAAGGCCCGATAAATCTCATCGCCCTGGAACTCGCGAGGCAGGTAATTAACGACGGCATAGCTTGCATTGCTGGGCGAGATGGTGATGCGCGGATAGGAAGCGAAGCCAGCGGGAGAGACGACGTGAATCTGAACGCGAGAACTGTTGAGCGTGTAATTCGCCGTCGTCGAAGGTCCGTGGAAGATGAGGATGGGTAGATTTCCTAGTAGAGGATCGGGCGCGTGGTAGAGAGAGACGACGTCAGGGGCGAGCACGAGGCCGCCTGCGACGCGCACCATGGTGGTCTTTTGCTGACGGGGGGCGGCGGCGTCGAGTAGGGCGGCCTCGCTGACGGCGGCCGGGCGCGACGCGGCGCATTAGAGGTCGGCGATGGGCCGCCGTATTATTGTTGTGTGTGTATGATGAGCCTGTGAGTGCCTATAAATGTATCGTGTAGCCTGTAGATGTGTGTATGTATGCGCGCGCTCGCGTGTGTGTGTTTTTTTTATTTATTTTCGGTTTGTTTTGATTTGTGTGGCTGGTGTTTTTTTTTCTGTGTTATTGAGGCTGTGATACGCGCGGACGGGCTATCGGTAGGGAAAGGTAGTATCGAGAGGGCAAGGTAGGGCGACGACAAGGAAATCAACTACCACGTTGAAGTCGGGAAGAGTCGAGATCAGGGACGAAGATCTCGAAGAGCAGAAGAGCAGAAGAAGAATGTTGGCGGGGAAAACTTTATCGCGATTAGGTTGTAGCCTTGTAGGACTAGGAGGAAGCCCCACTGTATCCGTATTCACCTCTAGGCACAGACGCGTCCCCGTTAAGACGCGTCTGATGCCCTCAAGTACATACGAGCTGACGTCAGCGTCACTCAGCAGCAGACCAGAACAGCAGAACAGTTTCCTGATATAACCGCCCCAGACCTTTCATCTCACCCCCACGCGTCCTTCTCGAAGGCTTTCCAAGACAGTAAAGACGACATTCAACAGAAGCAAACATATCTACCTCCTTAGGAACCTACCCACAAAATAAGCAGCATCGTCAACCCACCCCAGTCTCTCACCCCACGGCGTCATGCCCACCATCTCCATCCCCCTAAACCATAACCCTCCCACAACAAATTACCGCCTCCTCGAGATCCCTCCTGAAGTCGAATCCCTACTGGAATCGTCCACCACCCCCGCGTGCGTTGAATTCCTCCTTCCTTGCCCCCCTCCCCCCTCTCTAACCGCAGAGAAGCCTCACCCTCGACGACGCTCCCGACTCCGCATCCGCCGTTCTCCGCACCCCGGATCGCACCTACGCTCTCCGTCAAAAAAACACCTCCAACGCCCTCCTCATCCTCTCCCCTTCGTCTGAAGCTGGCATTGCCGTCGTTGCCACCCTGCACGAAATCGTCGAGCTCAACGCCCTCCCCAGCACGTCTGTCCAGACCGGACCGCTCAGCCATACTGGCAGCAGAGGCAAATGGCATGAGAGGTTTGGCAAGAATAGGTAGTGGCATCATGTATCTTTCTCTCCATAAGCACCTCATCCCTCCTTTGATATCCCCTCACCACAACTGCATCTCTATGCTGTACCTACCTGGGAAGGTAGGTTACACAGAAAGAAAACCCTCGATACCTTGAGAATTATGAAGTATGACCTCCATCGCTATCAAAAATGAAGTCTATCTCCAGTCTTCATCGATACATCGCTTCGGCCTAGTGACGCTGCGCTCCCCCGGATCCCGTCCCTTGACCCGTTCCTTGTTGTCTTGTTGTTTCGGGCCATTCGTCATCATCCGGCTCGTAGTGAAAGTTGGCGGGCCTCAGGCAGAAACCACTCGTGGGCGTGAGCGGTAACGAAGGTCGAACATTCGCTGGTCTGGGCACCGCTGGCGCCGAGTACTCACTGGTTGCGGCCCAAGCCGAGGCATAATTCGGCACCCGAGAGTTAAACAACAGCCGCGGGAGCACGGGCGCCGCCGGCTGGGGCAAGGGAACCGCCGGATAGGGCATGGGAGCCGCCGCCTGATACATGGGCACCGGATGGGGCCTGGGCATCGGCGGGAACATGGGCGGCAGCCGGGGTACCATCCGGGGTATGGGCATCGGCTCGTACACGGACCTCGGTAGGACCATGGGCGCCGGCTGGGGTTCGGGTATCGCCGGAGCCAAATTGAATCCCATGCCCGGCGCATTGCTTGCTGGTCCTGTTCCTTGCCGGCCCTGGAGGTTGGAACCCGGCCACTGGTGCGGATTCATAAACGCCAGCTGGGACGCATTGGTCAGATGCGAAATCGCAAACGTCGGCTGGGATGCATTGATCAGCGCTTCGACAAACGTTCCTCGCTCCCTCTGATCGGCTCGAGCTGTCGTGCTTCCCAGCCTGGCCTCCAACCGCGTAGGTCCGGAGTCGGAAGAATTGCCAAGTTGCCGGACGGCGCAAGCCACCGATTCCTCAGACCCGGCAAGTATTCCCTGGATGTGACGGGGCGTAATTTCAGCCTGGGAAGCAGCTTGATGGGCTCCGCCGACAAATTGTTGGGCGTCGCGCTGTTGCGGAGTGAGAAGAAGGTCCGCCGGCGCGACGCTGACAGGGAGCGAACCGGTTCGGCCGCCGCCGCCGCCGCCGCCGTTGGAGGTTTGGGCCGGCTCGGCCTTCTTGGCGTACCTGCGCCGGAACTGTCGAAGTTGTTCCTTGTCTTCAACGTCGATCCTCGACTGCCTGACCAGCTTCGTCTCGCGCTTAAACACCTCCTCCGACATGCGGAAATCGAGGAGACTCTCGTCCATGTCGGGGTTCTCCTCCAGCACCTTCTTGCGCGCCTTCATCTCGGCCTCCAAGATATCTTTGGCATGACGGGCTTCGACTGTACCAAAGAGAGGACACTTGCCCGGCTGTCCTCTCCGAAAGTGCTGATAGTCGCATGACTTGGAACAGATATAGCATTGAGTGTTGCGGCAGCCTGGGACGCTGCACGTCATCTTGTTGCAGCCTTCTACCATTACGAAAGGGGTCGAGCCTGCGATGCTTGCCAGTCAGCACAAACAAGGTTGAACGAATGACCAAGGGCAACGTACATTTGTTGCACCGTCGAATGACGGCCGCCGACATTGCCTCTTCGATGGTCCGTCTCGCTGCGAAGCCGCGCTTCGTGGCCGCCTCTTTACACGACAGGGGAGAATGCGCTTCCCCATGGCATAACCGGCAGCTGACCATCCGGCAGTTCGGGTTCTGGCAGCGAAACTCCTGGTCTTCCTCCACCGGCCGGCAGAAGGCGGCAAAGGGACAGGAGGGACAGGAGATCATGCCTTCGACCTTGGCCAGACGGAGGGCTTCGTCCTGCTGGAGCCTGTCGAGTGCGGCCGTCAGTCGCTCGCTGAGGAACCTTTGCCGTTGCCAGTGGGAAAAGCCAGCCTCGCAGTCGTCGACCGACATGCAGGTGATCTGATACCTGCACTGGCCGACCAGCGTCTCGGCCTGGCGGCGGCAGCAGTCGACGCAGAACCTCTGCGAACGAGAGTGTGAGGAAGCGGTCCGAACGTGGGAGAGAAGAAGAAGGAAGGAGGGGACTCACATGAGGCTTCTCTGCGTTGCATTCCACGAGGTCCATTTTGGCGACCTCGGTGAAGCAGCACTGGCACTCCTCCGGTAACCGTTCAGACCGGGCCGCCTCCATTTCGGCCAGCTCGGCGGCGCGGTCGGCTTCTGACTGGCGTTTGCGCTCCAGGGCGGCCACGACGTCACTGCCGACCTGTATCTCCTGAACCGTGACAGCATCGGCCGGGCCACCAAAGCGTTTACGGGATCCCACCTGGTCATCGCCCACACAGATTCCGTTGGACAGCTTCACAACCGAGCTGGGCAGCTGGCCGTGTTGGTACAGCTTCACATAGGCCGGGACGTAGTAGTAGTTGGCGGCCTCGAGCGCGTCGTTGATGGTTTGGCGATCAAGGTCAGGGTATTGCATCTGCAGCGAGCTTTGCCTGTTTCCAATGGCAGGTTAGCGAGACAGTGATATATGGGAGGAGGCGATGGATGATTCCTACGCTTGTTTGAGCTCCGTCTCAGTTTGCCATTGACGTCTTGGCACTTTATGAAGGTGATGGAATTGATATATAAGGGTTCTGATTTCTGCGTCCTCGCTGCCTTCACGGAACTTGGGTGGGGGTTTGTAGTCGAGCCGCTTTGGGTAGAATCCGCCCTGATTCTGGATACCGACGAGTTGGTTGATGATCCAATTCGGTTCAGACGAAGGTCCTTGAACCAGGAAGCCGAGGTACTTGGGGCAAATGTCCGGGAAGACGACTGTGATGCGGGCTATGCTGTATTCAGTCTGTGGCGACGGCCTGCTGTCTTTGTCGACGTTCTTGTTCTCGTCTGCCATGATGCGGTGCCGGAAGTATGAAGCATGGAAGCTTGGCGGCGGCAGACGATGTTCAGAGATGACGGTAGGTGAGAAACCTATATGGGTATAGATGATGGGACGCTGATGATGATTAGTAGATTAGAGAGAAGGAGGAGAGGAGAGAGAGAAGAGGGAGAGAGAGAAGATATAGAGAAGAGAGGAGAGAGAGGGGAGGAGAGAGAGAGAGAGTGTGTGTGTGTGTGGTGTGTGCGTAGGTGTGGAAGAGAGGGCTGAGCGAGTTCAGGGCTCCTCGACAGTAAAAAGCAAACGAACGAAGAAAAAAAAAAGACAGATAGACGCTCGCTGAAAGCCTTCCATCCTTACCTCTAGCTAACCTACCCAACTCAGTGGCTGCTGCGGTTCATGAGAAAGGCAAGTACCCTACGCCGTGAGTTGGGCTGTGAAGGAAGAGGCTGCAGAGGAAGAGGCAGAGGCGCAGAGCCCGAGGTAATCGATGACTGAGTCGTCACTAACCTGCCAGCTGTCATCACAAGAAAGAGGGAGAGAAGAAGAGAGAGAAGAAGAATGAAGAGCATCCTGATGCAAAGAATGGACACATATGTCATGACGATGCTTCCCACTTTACACAAGCACTAACCCCCTTGTGAGTTCGTCAACAACTCTCTTCATAGCTGCCTACCTAGGGGGGGGTAGATTGCAGGCATCAGAGCCAGGTAAACACATGACAAGCGAAAACATACCTTGTTCATACATAAACTACCTCTGCAGGTTCATAACTGAGTTATAGGTAAGTTCTTCCTCCCATCTCCTCCGTGACCGCCGGCGTTCTTCACAACCTCAACCATCACCACCACCACCACCACCACCACCACCACCACCACCACCATCTTCCAACCTCAGTCCACCACCCTCACCATCATCGCCATCCTCATCGCCAACAGGAAAGAACCCAGACCGCTGGTGCCCCTCATCCTCCTCGTCCTTGTCCTCCTCGAAGCCTTCCGGCAGAAACCCGCCAGCCATATCCTCATCGTCGTCAGCCCGAGCATCGTCGTCATCACCGCCGCCGACGTCGCCGTAGTCAAGCCGGATGCGCTCCGCGATGCGCAAACCCATCATGAACCTCCGCCACTGACCGAGCGCCGCCTTTCGCCGCTTCTCGTCCTCCCGTCGAGTCCGCTCCGCCTCGTCCCGCGCCAGCTCCTCCATCACTCGCTCGCGGTGCTCCGAGGCCACGACGACGCCCTCAATCACCGGGACGGCCATCCGGTTCCCGAATTCGAAGCCGACCACCGCCTCGGCAAAGTCCACCTCCAGCCGCTTGCACACTCGGACCGCTCCCCTGTACGGTATGTGAACCGCGCCCTCGGGGCACATGTGCTCGGCGAACAGGTCGATATTCCTATTTTGTTTCCCGCAGTCGTCAGCCAGCGTTTCCGCATGAAGAAAAGAAAAGGAGGACGTGACACTTCCTTACCCGTAATCATTCTTCGGAATCACCCCGTCCTTGATAGGAGGGGGGATGATCCAGTCCGTCTGCTCCATGCTAAACAGCCCCTGAAGCACCTTCTCGCCCGTCGCCGCCTCCACCTCGTAAATCTCCCTCTTTCGATTCAGCGTCGCGGCCCGATACGGAACCCTCTTCAGCGGCTGCTCGCCCGCCTTGGGAGCCCTGCCCTGCTTGTGCCACGTCTCCGCGCTCTTGACCTGCACCACGTCGGCCCGGAGAAAGACGTCTTCTTCTTCCACCTTGCCGCCCTTGACCTTGTTCTTGAACACCTTGACCGGTGCCGCTCCCACCTTGAGCGCCTCTTCGCGCTTCAGGTGTCTCTCTAGCACAAACTCGCTCGACTGCTTGTAATACTGCAGTGTCTCCGAGCCCTCCTTTACCTCCTTCTTGGCTGCCTCCGCCGGCTTGAGATCTGTCGCATCTTCCTCATGGTCCGCTTCTGTGAGCGGATGCCGTCTGTCGCCTCGTCTGTACCCCGACATGACCGTCTTGAACCAGTCCAGCTGCTCGTACCGCTTCACCTTGCCGTGTCTGTTGTAGATGGCTACCTTCTCCGGTGGCATGCGCACGCCTTTACTTCGTCCGGGTACGACTTGTCGCTTCAAGTAACGCACCGTCACGTCTTTGGCCGTCCCGTCTTGCGAGTATCCGACCAAGTAGGCCATGACTTGCCTTGCTCTGTCGGCCTTGGCACCTCGCGGCTCAAACGACTCAACGAGACCCCGATTCGTTGCCATGGTGCCCTTGACGACTGCGTCGACCGCGAGATACCTGTTGGTGACGGGCGACAGCACTTCGGTCCAGTAGTGGGGATACTCAAGGTCCTTGTCCAGCGTTGCCCGGTATGGCTTCATCGGGAATTTCATCTTTGCCACAGATTCGTTGTCGTCTTCCTCGTCTGAACTGGCGCCTTCAATCCGTAATTCATCCTCGCTGTCTGTTGCCATGGGAGCCGCCTGGCGCGTTGCTCTCGTCGTTCTGCGGGTCTTGGGAGTCGTTTGCGGCTTCACCTTCTTCTCCGCCGGCTTCTCCGCCGGCTTTTTCACTGCCGGCTTCTCTTTCGCCGAACGAGGCTCTCCGCCGTCCTCCTTCTCAGGGTCCGCATCCTCCAGCTTGTTCCACCCAAACCCCAAGCACGGGAGGTTGGCCACCATACGAGCGTCAAGCCCTAGCCCCCTGAGAAGTGCAGTGAAGAGCTGTGCGCCGACATCACGGCTCCCCTCACAAGTACGGGCTCGATCGCGAAACGCCTCCAGACCTGATATCTTCTCGCCGAACAGTGCGTTGTCTCCATTCTCGGACGCAAACGCCTTGGTCAGCCTGTCTAGCCGCTCCAGCGCCATGTAGCCCCGTTTCCTCAGCCCAGGCGCCGTCACGCGGAACCGCTGCTTCCACCAAGCGACAAGTGACTGCATCAGCCGGAAGAGGGGATCTCCTTTGCTCATGTCCACAGCGCCCTCCTCAAGTTTCTTGGCCTTCGATCCCCAATCGCGCGACGGGTCCTTACCGGCGTCAGATTTGCCCTTTGTCGTGGTTTTCTTTGCCTCCACCGGGCTACTCAGGGCAGAACTGCGCTTCCAGCGCTCGACTTCGTTCCAGATCCTCGGTGGGACGTGGGATACCATCGTTGCTTGAACCTCGGGATCGCAGAGCCACGAGTTGCGCACCGCGTTGTGCCATAGGAGGAGCATGACATGTACGCAGTGCGTTGCGCTGCGCACTTTACGTTCTCTCTTGGTCGGGCCCCTTTTATCGCCGTACAGGTTGATCAGTGAGACGCGCGTATCCTTTTGCAGGGTCAGCTCGAGGTCTCCAGAGACGACAGGAGCCTCCTCGGTGGTAGCAGCCGGCGCCGCGACGTCCTCAAATTCGATGTTGTCGTCGTCGTCGTCGTCATCTTCATCTTCATCTTCCAACTTCTCACCCTTGGGTTTGGTTCCTTTCGCATCAACATCTTCCGAATCCGAGTCCGACAAGGAAGTCAGAGAGCTGTCGCTATCCTCGATATTAAAGCCCAGAATAGTAGACCCGGATCCCTTGCTGGATCTGGGCGTCACCAAGGCGTCGAGGTCTTCGTACAAGCTCGTCTTCGGTCTCTTGCGAGCCGGTGCTGGTGTCGATGGCGCCGCTTTGCCTTTGCCTTTGCTTTCTGTCTGTTGCGGTTCACGTGGGCGCTTGCGCAGTACCCGAGAACTCATATCGTCGTATGGCGGGTTTAATGTAACGGACGTCCGTCGTCGCCTGAGCCTGGCCGGCAGTCCGGAGAGGTGCACGTGACTCGGATGAATCCGATAGCGGGCTCGATGACATCATTGAAACCAAAAGCAAAAGAAAGGTGAAGGCTTGGTCTCATCACATCTCGGTGAAGAGTGGCCATACCTCTATCATCGACCTCTATCGTCGACATTGAATGCAGCCATCTTCGCAACGGAGAGAGTATTCTGAGAAGTCTGCAATATTCTGTTCACGCCGCTAAATTTCACGCTTTTATCCCAACGTCGATACTCAGACACACGCAAGACTTGCATCATACACGGTGATTTCCATTCCAGCGTCCAAAGATGTCCCGACAGCACGAGAGCGATGACAGAACTTGTCGACTCAAGGCTCCATCAGAGCCGGCGACGGACCCACGCCCCTTAGCAGTGCGATAGTGTTGCCCGACTCCGCGGCCGTGCCGATCTTCTCGGAGAAATCCAGCATGCGTCCACCCTCAATGTGAAAGACGCGCAGCCTTTGCCTCTCGTCGGTCGTCCGATTGTTTATGTTTGTGATCTGCAGGCTCTTGGCCGCCTCGTCCAGCACCCGTCCGACCACCCAGTCCTTGCGGTAGAAGAAGTCTCCCTTAAGCAGCTGCTCCTGTCCAGGGTTGGGTTCGGCCTCCACGTGTAGGTAGACACGCATGTCCTCAGGCACGTCCGCCCGACCCTTGGCGTTCCGTCTAAGCAAGTTTCTGGCCACTACTTGCGAGGCGACGGGACCGGACTTGGCCTTGGATTCGGACCCTTTGGCAGTGTGTGGCATGTGTGTCGCGGTCCAAGCCCGCAACCTGTCGAGAGCCGACTGCTTCCTCTCCGCAGCCTCGTTATGCCCCTTTGCCGCAGCCAAAAGCGCCTTGCAGTCGTGCTCCTCCTGAAGTCGGTGCTTCAAGCAATAGTCTCCCCTACACGTACGGCAATGGATGCTGGGCGTGAGCGGGGTGCCGATGACAGCCTTGCAGGCCGGCGAGTCGCAGGCCTTCTCCGTCACGCTCTTGAACTTATTTGTGGCAGCGTCATCGGAAAGTTTTTGCGCCGGTTTTTTGGGTGCCGTGCATAGATGGGATGATGGGATTCTGTGCTCGGCGCAGAAGTCCTTGAGACAGTCCTGGCAGCGAAAGGGAAGGAAGTCGAGCTGGTTGCAGGGCGCGAATTGGCAGTGCTTGCCGACCAACGAGGCGTCAATCATATCGTCAGTTCTTTGAGGTTCCGTTGATGACGCCATGGATGGAGCGCCGGCGTGCTTTATATATGTGAATGATTGCCCGGAGAAGCAGGCAGCGATGGCCTCGTCACCGGGGTCGAGTCTCCGTGGGGCTTGGGGGGATGGCTTGCGTGTTCGGTTGCCTCAGCTATGGCAAAGGTGATTTGAGGCCAGACCGGCGTCTCATCACGCTATTGGGCCTTTCATCGAGCTTCTGCCGCTTGGCGTAAGCTTTCTGCCTGCCCAAGATAAGTCGCCGTCATGCCGTAACTCAGGCTGGGAGACGCGTAGCAAGTGGTTCCCTATCACGTAAGCGCTGCTGACTTGACAATTAGAAGCCTCACGTGACTCTAGCTCGCTGTGAAATGAGAGATAGGGAATCCGCAAGAAGCTGATGGTGGCTTCGAGAATTGCATCACGCCATGCATGTTTCATTCTATCCTGATCGCTCTGAGCAGCACAGGAAAGTCATGGCGGCGCGGAAAAGTTGCTGACGAAAATTTCAAGACATTCTAGGCGGAGGAGGTTCGCATCGCGGAGACGATTTCTGCTCGTAAATCCATACATACATACATACGTAAAGCCTGGGGTTCTGGTTGAACTCGAGAGCCTCGTCCCTACCCGTAGGAACTGGGCTCGTCTTCTCGCCTAATACCTAGGTGACTAAATGCCTGCCCAGGGATGCGAGCCAAGAGTTTCAGAACCGCGACTCAGTGCATGAAAGGGGTCGCGCGAGGGGCGGCCATCAAAAACGTGACACGTATCCGCGCAAGCCAGAGAAGCCTTGAAGTGCTCACCTACAGAACAATTTAACCCCTGTTAAAGTCCCTGCAGCTCATGAAGTCGAGTAAAGTGAAATGAACGTCAAGATGCCCATTCATGCCTCAAGTAGCGAGCTCTCAGCATGTATTAATCACATATCAGCGATGGAAACATCACATTGCCTCGATTCTCATAAGATTGAAAGTCAAGTTATGCCCTGGCGCCAACTACCTAGGTAACTGACAACTCTGTTTACGTATATATATATATACATACATACATCTACATGACTCCCGCTACTCATTCTTAGGCTTGGGCCGCTCGTTAAGCAGAGCCTCTCTGCCAGTAGCAGGCGAGTCCCCCACGTACTGCTTCCCGCCCAACAATTCAAAGGCCTTATGGAACGTCCATTCGACTGCCTGCTCGACCGGCTCGTCGAAAAGCTGCGGCAAGAAGGGCACCACAGCGAGGCCAAGCCCTATGGGAGCCCAAGTCCGTAGCCTGGGATTCTTGACGCCTTTCATCGCCGTTCCCGAGTAGCGCACCACGCTGTGGATGGTAAAGGCGGGCAGGCCCATGCTGGCGATGCTCTGAAAGACGCCACGCTGCACCATGACGGTTCTCCAGTCATCCAGAGGTGCCACCACTCCGGGCTTTGCGTCTGGCACGCCCTGAGCCGGGAGGCCGGTCGCCGACTCCTGTCGGGCCGTGAGCTGCAGCTGGGGGTTCCGTATCCGCTGGTTTTGCCAGTAGGCCTTGTAGCCCTCGTACGAGACGTCACCCCCGATGTACAGCCACGAGATGCCGTAAGCGGCACGGACGACCTTCCAATGCGCAACCGGTCGGAAAGACTCGCCTATGTCGGATGTGTAGGCGACGTAACGGTGCGCGGCCGAGATGATCGTTCGGAAGCGCGTCGCGTAGGCGGCGTACCGCACGTTGCTGTCCGTCGACGGCGCAGCGCTGGAGTGAGACCATGTTAGCAGTAATGGCGTCCGCCGCACCGACGATTCGACTCACTAGCCATCGCGTATATCGTCGAAGAAGCGGCTGTCGGCGTCAGCCTCGTTCACGATCTTTTGCAACCCTTTGGGCAGCTTCTCCCGAGCTGGAAGCTTGTCGGGGTCGAAGGTCGAGTTTTGTGACGACGCATCTTTTTCCTGAGCCTTCTCCGGCTGGCTACTATCCTTGGACTTTCCCCACCAAGGCATGGCAAAGCGATGAGATGAAAGGAACAATTGATGAACGGCAACCCGTCGCGGGACTGCCGGCCTCATATCATGACGTCCGTAGCTACCCTATAGCAAGCACATCTGCTAGCCGAGGTGCGGCCGGCATTCGACCCCGGTCAGCAGCATCCCAAGACACGAAGCTTCCTCTCGAGAGCTGTTCCAATCCTACGCCGACACCAATTGCCCTCCGCAAACGCCATCGCTCGACCCGTCAGATAGCCATGGCTGGCCTCTCCTACTACACGATTGCCGGCCGCCAAGTCGGCAGCCACCATGTTCGTAAGCTCCGACGGGGCTACTACAGGCGAGGACTGACGACTGAGCGCTGCAGATCGCCATGGCCTGGCTGGGCACACTCTTCGGCGGAGTCTGGTATGCAACGTCTGGGCCGAAGAAGACGTCTGCGACCGCCACGCCTCCGATTCAGGCGTCAAGCTCGGACGAGGCCGACTTCATCAAGTGGGTGGCTTCCACTGAACGCTGCGCATGAGCTGACGAAGGGAACAGGAGGTTTATGGAGGAGCAAGAGAAGCAAGAAAAGAAGTAATTAGGTCGAAGACGTGGCGCGCTGTATGGCATACATACATACATACATGGGTGTTAGCTAGCAGATGCCAGGGAGGGAATAAAGGAGGCGAGACAATCACGTCGCAGAGTGGAGGGAAAAGGGATCGAGTAATTCGCAGCTGGATGGCGAAGAAGAAGCCCATCGTCGACTACAGTTTCTGTTTCGCCCAACAGCTCGCATAAGAACCCCGTTAGTGTGTAAGAGCGCTTCATACTTGTTAGATGCAAGCGAGGCAGACAGAACGGGCCGTTTAACTGCTAGCGCCGGGGGGCTTGTACTGCGGAGGTGCATTATCACGTGACCCCTCAACCGGCTAAAAAGATTTGCTGGCCCGCCCCCACGCTGAGCCTCTTGTTCCTGCTAAGGCATCATCCTCCTTAATCGAAACAATCCCACCTGGGCCGCTTCGGTACAACGATTGCACGTCTACAGCGGCATGGCGGATGTCACCGACCCGGGACTCGTGGCCGTCGCCGCATCGGACCTCGGACAGGGCGCCGGCGCGGTCTCGGCCACGGGCAAGGAACGCCATTCACTCACGCTAGACCAGCGCCGGGCGCTGCGCCGCTGGGCCAACAGCCAGCCCATCCGTCCATCTCACAAAACGTGCATCGAGTGGTTCTTGGCCCAGTACGGCCAGCAGATAAGCCAGTCGACGGTCTCGCACTCGCTTTCGCCCAAGTATTCGCGTCTCGACGGCGATAACCCCCAGCTCTCGGGTTCGCGACTGCGCTTCGGCAACTGGCCCGATGTCGAGAAGCTGGTACTGCTGTGGTTTCAGCAGGTGCAGGCCTCGGGACGTCAGCCCACGAACGAGGAGCTGGGCGACAAGGCCAAGTCCATTTTCAACCAGCTGCCGCGCTATCGTGAGGAGAACCCGCCCGAGTTCTCGCCCGGCTGGATTCATCGGTTCAAAAAGCGCTACGGTCTGTTGGTCCGTCGTCAGCGTCGGCATGGTGATAACGACATGAATCCGGCCGACGACATTGAATATCTGGCCGACTGCGTGTCGCGCGTCATGGTCGTCCAAGCCGATACAAGTCCTGCCGCCATACGCGAGCATGTCATGCGCCTCGTCGGCGTTGAAGCCAGCCTCAACATCTGCGCCCTCGTTCGCGACGAGGTGCTACGCCGCGAAGCCGCCAACCAACAACAACAACACTGCCCTCCGTCCGTCGCTCACCTCGCGCCCCCGTCTGACCCAGCCTCGCCGCCACCACCACCGCCACCAGAGCAACAACAACAACAACAACAACAGCAGCAGCCGCAGCCGCAGCAACAGCCGTCAATGTACGCCGAGGACGATCCTGAAGTCGTGCTGCAAAATGCCCTGCGCCAGCTGCAGCAGGAGGAGCAGGCAGCCGAGGAGCAGGCAGCTGCCGTTCGCGAGGAGCGCGAACGCCAGGAGAGGGCCGACATGCACGCCGCCGCCATCATGGCTACACCAGCGGCCCGCGCCTCGTCCGACCCTCGATACACGACCCCCGCCCCAGAGATGGCGCCCGAGCTGACGCTGACCCCTATCCACTCCGACGGCCCTGTCGCCCCTCATGACCGACCTTTGCGCTGCCCTTTTTGCGTCAACCAGAGGATGCTCCGCACCATCAAAGAGGCCGTCGAGCACATGTCAACTCACGTCGTTGTATGATGAAACGTATTTACCACCCTCGACTCATCCTCTTGCACCGTTTCTTTTTCTTTTGCGGTCCATTTTTCTTGTTTTTCTCTCCTCTTATACCCACTCACCCCCTCCCTTTTTAACCCTTCATCTTTGCACACTGCTTCTATGAACCGTCGGGAATGGTGATTGACATTGGGAAACCTGGCTTTTCGGAAGTTGATAGCGGCGGAGTTGGGGAGATTTTTTACTCAGGAGTCTGGACGGGGACTTCCTATGATCATGTTGTAACCAGACTTGTTCCGCATGGTCGTTAAATGACTGACATGTCAGCGAGAGGGCCTCCTCAGTTGATCCATTTTTACGAGGAATCGAGGCATGAGTTCACGCTGGGGGTGGGAAATGGTGCAAGGACATCATTATCAACCAGCCTTTGCGTCGTCTAATACAGGCCGCTCTCCTTGAGTGCGGTGAGGATGGTATCCCCATCGTGACTGGCCTGATTCCTGGGCCGGACACCCTCGCCCGTGTCGATGTAGTTTTTCCAAAACTTGAGGCCCTCCAGACCCTCGTCACGACACAGCGCCCCATGCTCCTCAGCCATCAGCAGCTCCTCCTCTGCAACGCCTATGCTCCAGCCGAAGCGCTCGGCCGCCTCCTGAGCCGTGACGCCGCGGCCGAACTCGCGCCAGTCCCACGGCGTCTCCCGCTCGGGCGGGAACTCGTGCAGGTCCTGCAGCCAGGCGACGAGAGCGCGGATCGTCGTCTCGTCGGTTCGGTCGCGGCCCTGGACTACCATGACGCCGCTGCGAAAGGTGCGCAGCCGTACCGGTAGCTTGAGAGTCTCCCACAGCTGGGCGGCTTTTTCAAAGTCCAGGGGACTGACGAGCTCCACGCCGCCTCTGGCCCTGTTGAACATGGCCCAGAGGTCGACAAGAGTGATGATGCCGCCCGCTCTCTTGAGCACGCCTCTCGAGTCGTCCGACAGGAACTCGGCCACGTTCCGGGAGAGCTCCGAGAGGTACAGCGACTCGGAGCCGCCGCCGCCGCCGACCATGTCCTTTGTCGTCACCAGCCCCAGCTGGTTCGCCGACTCGGCCAGGATGGCGTTCTCCTCTGCCGAGGCGCCGCTGTTCTGACGGGCCAGCCGCTCCGCTAGGGCGACGACCTCCTTTGCCGACGACATGAGCGCCTCGAGATCCTCAAAGGCGCTGCCTATCAGCAGCTCGGTGTTCTTACGCATGTTCATACCCAGCTGCTCCAGACCTGCGATGCCAGCAGTCTTTAGCTTGCCGCCGACCGCAGAGTCGGATGAGTCTTCGGCGTTGGTCTCATCGTTTCTATAACCGCTTCTGGGCACTGGCGGGGCGTTTTGCAGAAGCCATTTTCGCTGGGTCATGGCGCCCTTGAGCCTTTCATGAAATATTTTGTCTCCACCACTGCGAAAGGAGATCTTGATGCCCTCAGAGGCGTCGATACCGCCCGACAGAGCCGTTCCCTTCATGTCACGAACCGGGCCCGGCGATTGCGTCCGGACGGCATTGGCAGCTGAATCCCGTTCCAGCAGCGAGACAGGTGGCTGAGACAGCAGAGAGGCGCCGCACATCTCACACGACAATAACGAGGGGTGGTTGGAAAAGGTGCATCGTGGGCACTTGAAGGCAGTCGTAGCGTCCAGCCCAGATGAGGATCCCCCACTCTGTACCAATGGGCCAGGTCCTGCCGCTAGAAGCGAGAGGTCAGAAGCCTTGCTCCGAGTCGCGAGGGCCGGGCCACCCGTGAGAGAGGGAACAGGCGAGTGGCGATTACTGGCATTAGATATTGCAGCCTTGAGCACGTGCGATAGCGTCGGCTTGATGCCGCAAGCCAGGCAAGGCGGGAGTGGCGTGTAGGCGTTGGCGGCGGACGGGTCAAAGTTGACGGGTGTCGGATTGGAAAAGCTGCATATGGTGCAGACCCATGTCGCCGTCGTAAGAGGCGGCGGCGCAGACGGGGGCCTGAATGCGCCGTCTCGACGGCCGGGCGACGCGGAACTTGTTCTCGACAACGAGACGGCGTCCAACTTGGCTCGGGGGTCAAGCGAAGAGCGCTTCAGTGGCTTCGGGATGAGAGTAACTTTGGCCGAAGACTTGAGAAAGCCGGCATAGGATTCGAACCTGTCGACATGTTTCAACTCGAGGGCCAGCGAGTTGGCGCGCGGCTCTTTCTTGTCGACGTAGCATATTCGATGAGAGGTCAGATAGACCTGGCCGTTCTGCTGGTCGGGAAGCTTGAGCTTGCTAACACAATGTCAACCGGAAGGAAAAGTGAAGATGAACAGGAGAGAAAGGGAGAGAGGGAGAGACGCACCCTTCGTAGAGGCCGACATTGTCCTGCACGAACAGTAGTACCTCATCGGGAAGATAGGAAGGCCGAAGCGCTGTGGTCAAGTCTATGTGTTTTAGGAACATCCGTCGCGCCCAGGACGCCCGAGTGTTGCTCCAGGCGCTGCATAGATGCCGGCATCTACCAGAACTTCTGCGGCAAAGGCGATTGCACAGTGGTTGAGAAAGGGGAGTAGGTAGGTAGGTGTATGAAGAGGGAACAGTGAGTGTGTAGTAGCTAGTGGCTTGAATGACGATGGGCGATGGCCTTATTTGGGCGAGATGATGACCGAGCCCAAATGTGGCTGACTTGTGGCGCACCTAAGCATACCTACTAGGTACCTACCTAGCAGGTAGGGAATTATTGCCGTGGCACCTTGCATGTGCGGCCTAGTCGTATGAAGCCTACGGAGTACCTGCTAGCTACTACCACCTACCACAGACATTCTCCTTAGTCCTACTTGTGGGTGTAAAAGTACGGATGAAGCCTAAAAAAGAGTCATCGTGACGCGTATAAGAGCCAAATTCAGCGACAAACTCTCTTTTCGCTGACGTGGAGTCTGGAGGCGACGATTTCACTCAGTCATCGCATCACTGACCCAGCCAAGCTCGGATGACGCGTGCGGCCGCAACGCAACGCCACGTTGCCCAACTGGCTCACAGCCGATATTTAGCCTTCTCCACAGTCAGCCATTTTTAGCGGTGGATTAATAGGCCTCTTCCCCCCCCCCCCCCTGCGGAAAAAGAGAGACCTTCTTCATCCTCCCTTCTCTCTTCCAATACTCAGCTTCAACGATCACGACCATCAGAACCAGCACCACCGCCCGTGAAGTGCCCTCACAGTTTCGTACGACGGATTTGAAAACTACCATCACATCCATCGCCATACATCTCGTAAAACTAACTCCGCTCGTCTAGCTCGTCCCTCACCATGGTACCCGGCTGGCCTGCGACTCCGCAGCATGCTCCAGGAGTCTCGCCAGCGGCCACGCCCGCCTCATATGCGTATCCTACCAGTATGCGAATCATTTTTCGTGTCACAGTTGAGGATCTTCGCTCTTCTTTTCTGACACACACCACTACAGATCCAGCTTTCGTCCCGGTTCAGGTGCGGCGACACGGTCTCGCCCATCCCGTCAACGTGAATATGACGCCGCCCTACAATGGATACGCCGCTCCGTCACCCGCCAGCCCGCCGCCGGAGCCGCCCAAGACCAAGACTGAATGGCCCGAGTCTGTGCGTCTCTACGTGCAGCGGTCATTTCTGCCTCAGAATGATGATCCTTCTGTTTCTCGCGCCGAGCTGGAGAACAAACTCAAGGAAACCATCGGCACGGCCAAGGAGGAGGGCAGGTTGAACTCGATAGACTGGGACTCGATGCCCTTGCCCCAGACAATGGTGAAAGCCGAGCGAGATGCCTTCCTCCAAAATAACCACCCATCCATGGCTGCGCTTTCCCTCCAGTCGCACAATCCTAAGAAGCGAAAGTCTTCCGACATGGAAGATTCGCGTCGGTCGCCTCCGTGGCGCTCTGCTAACCGCACCTCGCTCGAAAGTCGAATTTCGTATCCATCATCCGACAGACGCTTTGCAGCCGAAAACGCCAAGTCCAGTAAGTTCCAGAAAGAGGCCAACAAGCGGAAGCGCCGGTTCGAAAACGAATACAAAGCCGTTCACCGATCGCCAAGTCCGACTTCTCCGTCGTCGGGCCCCATCGTCGGGACGAGTGATGCCTTGGAGAAGAAGTATCTGCGCCTCACAGCTCCCCCAATCCCATCCAATGTCCGACCCGAGAAGATTCTCCGTCAAACACTGGACTTGCTAAAGAAGAAGTGGCGTAAAGAAGGCAACTATTCCTACATTTGTGACCAGTTTAAATCGATGCGTCAGGACCTCACCGTGCAGCGCATCAAGAATGACTTTACTGTCTCCGTCTACGAAATCCACGCGAGGATCGCCTTGGAGAAGGGAGACATCGGTGAGTATAACCAGTGCCAGACGCAGCTGCGATCGCTCTACGGCATGGGCCTCAAGGGCAATCCCATCGAGTTCAAGGCATATCGTATTCTGTACTTCATTCACACTGCCAATCGCATGGGTTTGAACGACACGTTGGCAGACTTGACAACAGCGGAGAAGCACGAGTGGCCCATCAAGCACGCCATTGCGGTGCGTTCGGCAGTGGCTCTCGGCAACCACCACGAGTTCTTCAAACTTTACATGGACACTCCCAACATGGGTGCATATCTTATGGATATGTTCGTCATGCGGGAACGTCTGGCGGCCCTCTGCAACATCTGTAAAGGGTTGGTCTAGTCGCTGATGACCTTTCTTACCCGTGCATGCTGACTAGGTGTATGAACAGATACAAGCCCGACGTGAATCTCGACTTTCTCACCGCGGAGCTCGCATTCGAGTCGGACGAGGATGCTGCACAGTTCATCATCGATCACAAAGGCGAGCATCTACTGGACGACCGTAAAGACCACATAGCTTTCCTGTCTGGCAAGGCCGGCCCTCTTTTCGAGGGCGCCAAGTCGGCTGCCTTTCGAAAGGTCGACATCAAGGGCCAGATCTAACTAACCTCTCGCCCCTTTTCTGTTTATGTATTTGGTCTTGTGATTGGTTTCCGTTTCATACCCCAAAAGCCACGGAGGTGACACGCTATCGCGTGTGTCCAAAATGGTCCCCCTTTCACCCCTTTCTTACCTATCGAGTCCGCCCCTGCAGCTTACTTACGATACGCAACGGCAAACGACTTTGATCTTTTCGAGTGGTCATAGCCTGTCTCGGCTGAAGTCGCGCTTGCAGCAACACTTTCGCAGTCGGCTTCTTACGATCGACCAGATGGACGACACAAATGCGCCGCAATGGCTTTTATCCCGAGGTTCGGCTAAGATCTAACTATCTTTTTTTTCCTGTCCCGAAGCTTTCCACGCCTTCATTCTTTTCTTGGATCCGATTTGCATATTAATCTCATCAACAGTAGCAGAATCTTCACTTGGGCCATGACGGGAAGACCGGTGTTTCCCTAGCCACGGCTCAGACTTTCGGCGGATCTGCGGGCGTCCCCTGAAGCAGGGCTTCGCAACTTGGCATACTTCGCTTTTCCACCTATTGTGGCGATTCACGGCTCTTGAAGCCTAGCTACGACGGCCGCCGTCCGATGGCGGATAGTGAAGTGGCACGAGTTTCCCTGGATACCCACACAAGCCTCTTCCTCCTCGCGCGGAGGAAAGGGAGGCTTAGTTTTCGTATCTTTGAGCCTCATCGTAATTCAAGTACATAGTCAGTTTAAAGAGAGTTATTTTCAAGAGTCGCGCATGTCGTAGCCAGCCTTCTCTCTGTCCGTGGGGAATCTCCGACAGACGTCTGACGTGGTCTCGGAGGGAATTCCTTGTCAACAGGCTTTAACAGCTCATGCACCAGCTCTCAGCTACCTGCCCATGCGGTTTGATGAAGGGCTTGGTAACAGCGTGTATGTACGGCATCGCCATGAACCTCTTCACAGGGCGCAAGGGACGCCTGGAAATCGTTTGCTTGGATGGACAAGGTGGCTGAGGACGCCTTATGGGCCTCGTGATGGGTGAACGAACGCACGGGGCGGCGGCGGCATTGATTCTCCATGTTTACATGAGCTTGAAGCTACTGAGTGCGATCGAGGAGGCTGGCGGGCTTTCGGGCGAGTCATTAGTCGCCGATGATGGGTCAAGACGGAGATCTACGATGGCGTCATAGGTGTAGGGCCCCCTGACGCGGAGTGAGGCGAAGCTGGGGTGGCGAGGCTGGGGGCGATTTGATGAGCGCGCCGGTGGGTCCCGAAAGGCGAGGCTGGAAATGGCCGAGTGAAGAGGGAGAAGAGAGGACTAGGCTACGGATGTATGTACGGATACTAGTACATACATAGATTCGTTTGGGAAAGAAAAGGGGGCGGATTCCAGCTGAAGGCAGCGGCCCGCGTCGGCTGTTGATAGACGGACAATGTCTCGACTTGGTTACGCTCCGGCGGACGACGGCGGGTTTTGTCGACTCGGCCTCCCATCCGCCTGTTTCAGCGATGAGGACTAATGGAGCGGCAAAGCGTTTTGCAACATGTGATGATGGGTTAGGTAGGTAAGTCGTCGAGAAGGGACACCAGTCGGCGGGCAGTAAATCCGGAGGTCCATGAATCAATCATGCGCATAGACGCGCCATCTTGCGAGCGGCGCGGTTTCGAGATGGCACTAGTCAAAGGGGGGAGGCCGGGTATACCATGGTGTAATGGGAAGTTGTTGCTCATGGGATGTGCCGGCTTGAAGTCGATCAATACAGGTAGTTGTGTCGAGATGCTGTATCCGTAAGGCACTCGCCGTCATATGTTTGGACGTATGTTTCCTCGTGCTTTTGCCACCTCGGTAGGGTCGTCGATGAGGATGCAAGGGTTTTGGGGCTAAAGAGAGAAGAGAGAGGCTTCTCCCGAGTCTTCCTTTTTGACTCCTGGTTGACGTGACAAAAGGAAGGATAGGTACGGCACAGTTGCTATAGAAAGGACACTGTATGTACAAATATAACAGTTGATGACAGTTGTGTATGACATTTCCTGTTGCTGTCTGTACGGAGTGGGTGCGGAGTATAGTCGTGTGTTCGACTGGATATATGATGTAGGTATGTATGTACGGAGGCCGCGTGCAAAACTTAAGGCCAGGCTGGAAATGACCCCTATCGGAAAAAAGTAAATATGCATAGAAATTTATAGGGGGGGGTACTTCTGCACTACGTAGCCTATTCGGCATACCGCTTATCCCCTTTTTAGTCCCTTCGTGCCTAAAGGGGCTAGTTATTTATACCTAAAAAAGAGGAAAAAGAGGGTTAAAAAGAGGGTTAAAAAGAGGGTTAAAGAGAGGGCTAAAAAAAGGCTAGAGAGCCCGAAAAAGAGGGTTAAAATAAGATAGAAAAAGGATATCGTAACCCGGGCTCTTATTATTATACTTAAAGTATAAGGCCTCTCGGCTACCGCTATTTAGAGCTTTATAGGAATCCCTCCTCGTATAATTAATAGTATTTATTTAAGAGCCCTTAAACGAGGCTTTTAGCCTAATTAACGCCCTTTTATTTTTCTTAATAAATTTATTAAAGATAGCCCTTATTTTAGGCGTCCCTTAAAGTAGGAAGAAATCCGCGATAGCGTTATTATAAAGGTCTAGCGCGATCGCTACGGTAAGAAATAGAATTACGTAGATATCGCTATAAATTTTAAAGCTAAAAGTATCGACGTTTCCGTAATTACTATATAGTAAGTCCTTCGAAAGGTAAGCTTTAGTAAGATAAAGCTAATAAGGAAGCCCGGCCTAATAAAAAAGATAAGGTAAGAATAGCTAGCTTAGTACCTTATATATATAAATTAAACCCTTAATAATTAGAAAAAAGTTATTTAGTTAAATAAAACGTTTATTATTTTATTATATTATTAAGGAGGCTATCGCGTATAGCGAAAACCTAATAAGAGGTTTCTTCGAAGCTATATTCGTAAGCGATAGAAAAGATCGTTAGAATTTATATTCTAAGGGTATTTTTTATATAATCGGAAAAGCCTTATTTATTACTAGGGCCCGGAAACCGCTATTAAGAAGAAAGAAGCTAAAAAAATAATCGTAAAGTTAAATAAAAACCTTAAGCTAATTTTAAAGGAAGAATAGGAGATAAATAACGGTATACGCTAATTAAGTATATAATAGCTTCCTAGTAAAAAGCTTTAATAATAGTAGAATTCGAAAGTAGGAAAATTATCTTATAGTAACGCCTTAAAGGAAAAGATTAATTAGTACTATTATTAGAAGATAATCCTATTACCGCTATTTTTCCCTTTTATAAAAAAACTTAACGCTAATTTTAGCGGCGGCGTTCTTATTTAAGAGGATAAGGCGCTAGTATATAATTATACTTTTTAATATTACTTATATTAACTTTACGATATTTAGCGCTTTCTTTAATATACGAATTCGCCGGACCTTAACGCTATTAAGCTAATACGGGACGTGTAATAATACCCCTATAAATCGCCTAACCTTTTATAATATTTCCCTAGGATTTCCTAGGATTTCCCGCCTTAGGATTTTACTTAGATTTCCCCTAGAAACTTTATTACCTTTATACTTAGGAAATTACTAGGATTTCCTCTTAGGATTTCTCTATAATAACTCTTAAGATTTTACTAAGATTTCTAGTAAGATTTAGTATTAAAATATATTTTTAGAAATCTCCGGATTTTACTAGGAAATCCCCGTATATTAGGAAATCACCGCGTACTAAGAAATCTTTATTTTACTAATATACTCGGAAATTACCGTAAAATCCCCTTAGGTAAATATTTTTAAGATTATACTAGGAAATCTTCCTTAAGCTCCTAGCTATATAATTAGCCTAATATTCCTTTAGGTAATAATTTAGATTCTTTTATAGTTATTATTTTAATTCTTAAAAAACTCTTACTTATACTTATACTTTTTATAATAGCTATTTTATAATCTTACGATTAGTAGCTAGCCTATCTCCTTTTCCTATATACTATATTTAGTAGCTAGCTTAGTATATATAACTATTAGTAGATTATACGTATAAGCGTATATTAACTAGTAATAATTCTATATTTTACTAACTTATAGATCTTTAACTATTAAGGTAATAAGTTAAACTTAAAACGTTTTTTACTAATAAAACTTTATAAGTATAGATTTTTAGCTTAGAAGAAAGTTTTACTATATTTATTACTTAACCCTAGCTATATACTATTTCTTTACCCTTAAACTTCTTAAGGTAATCGAGGAAGAAGTTATAGCTAGGAAAGAAGAAGCTTATACTTTTAATATTTATAAAATAATAAAAAAACCTTACCTTTTTAAAGGCAAATTTCCTCCTTTATAATATAAGGAAATAAGGCTAGTTTAAAAATACTTACTATATTAAAATAATCCCTAAGGAATTAAGTTATTTACTATAATCGAACTTTTCTTAACTAATCTAAATATTATAGTAAACTATAATTAACTATTTAAATAAGTAAATTAATTAAAGTATATATCTAATAGTACCCCTTACTTACTTAGAATTCCCTTAAAAAACTAGCTACCCCTTATTTAAGAATACCTTCGAACTATAAATAATATTAAAGGAAAAGGTAAGCCGCCTACTTTACTAGAAAAAGGTAAGGAAAATACTTAAGTCCCCTTTTAGGAAGAAGGTAAGGAGGAAACCTCCTCTTAAGATAAAGGTAAGAAAACCTCTACGCTATAAGAATCTTTTCTAAAAGGAGAACCGTCTGCCCTAAGGAAGAATACCTCGAAAAAGTAGTATTTTCTAAATCTTCCTATAATATCGTTTAATTCCGGAAAACCTCCTCTACCTTCTATAGAAAAGGAAAAAATAGTATAGATAGTTAATAATATACTCTACTCTTATAATATCGTACCTTAGAATTTAGATTACTTTAGATATATTAACTTAAAAAATAATTTACGATTATATAATCGATTAAATTTATAGAAACTATTTAGATAATAAGTTAGGTTATAAGCTAAAAATATTAAATAATTTAAGCTTACTAATATTTTTAATATTACTTTTAATTAAATTAAAGAAACTAATCGAACTATCGTTTATTAGAATATTAATCGATTTATAAATACTTTAAAATAGGTTACCGCCTAAAGTAAAGATTACGTAGATAAACTCGTATAATTTATTCCCTCTCTTCTCTAAGGTTATATTATAAAATAGTATTCCGGAGATCTAAACCCCTAAATTAGATTAAAACTTACTTTTCCTAATCTAAGAATCTAAGGATAGGTAAAAGCCTTTTAAAAAAAGTTTACTATCTAACCTAATATTACCGCTTTTACTATATAAAAATAAAGCTTTATATTTTAAGATATATTTACTAGAAAGGACTTCCGATTATAAGTATTTAAAATAAAAAGAATAGCTTAAGTAGCTTTTTATCCTAAATAATCTATACTAATAATTATCTTTTCTTAACTTAATATCTTTCTTTAAGAAATTTTCTAATAGCTAATTAGTAAAGATATTTTAAATAATTAAGTATATAAATACGAATAACTTATTCTAAACTTTTAAACTAAGCTAATTAGAGGAACTTAGGGTAATCTATAAAACGATATTACTTAGTATATAGCTTTAGGTAGGTTACCTTAACGTAAATATAAGGTAAATAATTCTAAGGAGAAATCCTCGCGAAATCCGGACTACTAATTAGATTATAAACTAAATAACTTCCCTAGAAAGCTAATAGATAATACCCGGAAACCTTTCGATAAGAATATTAAGTTTAAAATAAAAATAAAATAACCTTTCCTAAAAAAAAATAAAGAAAGCTTAAAAGGTAATCCTATCCTTATTAATCTTACTTACGAACTTACTAAATAAGATCTTAATATTAACGAAGTCTTTATAATCTTTTCTAAGATATATAATATAATCCTTAATATTTTAGAATATAATCCGGATAATAAAACTAACTTATCTAAATTATCTAAGGCTAAAAAGGATAAGTAATTAGCCGATAACTTATATTATCTTATTTCGGATCTTAAAAAATATAAGATAAAACCTCTTAATATTATTAGAGACCTCTTTCCTAAAAACCTTCTTATTATCGAAGCTACTCCTTAAATAACTAATTTTCCTTTAGAATAAGTTTCCTATTTTTCCTATACGAAGATTTTAATATTCGGTAAAAATAGACTATTTAACGTTATAGAAATATATATCGATATTAGAGTAAATAAATCCCTTATTAGGAAAAACTTATTTAATAAGTTTAATAATATTAACTATAATCTAATAATAGTTTATAGCTTAAATAATATTAAATTAGCCTTAACTTATAGTTAAGCTACCTTTACTTTATATATTATTAGTAAAATTAATAGTAAGTTTTACGTTAGTAAGTTTAAAGCTAGCGCTTAGGTTATTAAGTATCTTCTTACCGGAGTTCTATTAGGATAAGGATTCTCGATCCCTTATAAAATTAATATTCTTAACTTTCGATAAGAGCTTTAAATTTAACTTTACGGAGGAATATATATCGAATACTATTCTATTCGTAAAAGACTAGCTATTCGTAGATATATAATAGCCGCTTTAGTAATAATAATCCCTCCTCTTTTAATAAGTATAATTCTAATATTAATTAAAAATCCTTTTAAGAATCGTAACCTTATCTTCTTCCCTAACTTTTATTTCCTCTTAAGTTTAATTATTCGTAATTATTTCTATTTAACTATTTTTAACTTAAATAATAAACTAATTTTTTTTAAATAAAAAGAAAAGGTTAGTATTATATTAGATCTTAACGATTAATTTTCTTTTATAATCCTTTAATAAATTACTAAGAAAGATATTTTAGATAACCCCGATAAATATTTAACGCTAAATTCTCTTTTAAACTAAATAATATTATCTAAAGAAACTAATACTAACTTACCTCCTATTAATATTTTAAACCTAAGTTAACTTTATCGGTTAGGTATTTCTAAGATACCTAATATCCCGGAAATCGAAGGAGAATATAGCGTTAAAATCTATATACTAAATCCTTAGTTATCCGGAAAGGTAAAATAATTTTATAATTTTTTTCCGAAACTCTAAGAAGATATTAGGCTAATTAATCTGCCCCCCGAGTAATATCTAAAAATCCCCCTTATCGATAATTAGTATAAGAAAAAACTTAGTTTACGTCCCTATTTACTAAATAAACCTAATTAGGATTTCCTTAATAAAAAATATAATAATATATATTTATAAGGTAAGATAGAATAAGCGCTTAAAGCTTTACCTTTCGCTAGCTTATATTTTATTATTTAGAGAAAAAGTAAACTATATATCGTTAATAACTTACGAGCTTTAAATAGCGTAGCTATTCCTAATATATATCTAATACCTCTCCCTTAAGATATAATTTATAAGTTAGTAGGTAAAAAGGTTATTTTTACTATTAATACTTAAAGCTTTTTCTATTAGTTTCTTATTTATCTAGATTACTAAGAGTAGTTTACGATTATTTCTTATTATAGATTAGAGAAGGCTATAGTCGCTCTTATAAGGTATAAAAATTCTCCTACCTATATATAAAGATTTATCGATTATATTCTCCGACTATATAAAATATACGCTACCGGATATATCGATAATATAATAATTTTCTCCGATATTTTAGAAGATTATATTAAGTATTTAACTATAATATTTAATCTTTTTATTAGTATAAATCTTTCCCTTTTTACTCCTAAATTATTCCTTTATTACCTATTTATAGAAATATTAAGGTATTATATTAATAAATTCGCACTAATAAATACTTAATCTTAAGTAAAAGCCTTATAAGATATTAAGTTCCTTAATATTTTATAATATTTTAAGTAGTAAATTAGATTAGTTAGATAAATAAGATATTTTATTCCTTATTTTACGTAAAAAATTAACCCTTTTTAGAAACGTAAAATAGTAATATTCTAAGAAAGATAGGAAAATAAAGTACCTATTATTAAACCGAAAAGAAATACTTTTACCTCTTAGTTTAAGATTATCCTAATAAAAGAAAAAACTAACTATTTTAATAATATTACTAATACCTTTTATAATAACGCTACTTTTAGTTAGTTCTTTCTTAATTATTAACTTTTTTTATAAATTAATACCTTTTAGGAGAATAGTTTTATAGCTTATTTTTTTTATATTAATAATAAGGAATCTTAGAAATTATTTTTAGCTCCGCCTTAATAGTTTATTAAACTTATCTACTATCTTAATTATACCCTTAAATTAGCTAAAACTAAATACTAGCTAACTAAACTTAAGATTTTTTACTTAGTATAAGCTTATTATAAACTTTAGATTTATTTAATCGGAACCTAGAAACCGAAGATTATAATTTTTACGGATTATATTATAATTTTAATAATTATAAAATAAACTTTTCCTTTTACTATTAATATAAGGAGTAATAATTACCTTACTTTTACTTTTTAGTTTCTAAGTTAATATCCTCTTAAAGTCCGATATATCTTAGGTATTTTTAATATTCTTATAAACTCTTTTTTACGCCTCCCCTTAAAGGTAATCTTAGAAAAAAAATAAGGAGAACTTAAGGATATCTAAGAGGATTATATTAATTAGGACTATATACTTATTTCTTTAGAGGCTATTCTTAATAACGCCTTCTAATATAAGATTTCCGAAAAATATCTCCTTAATATATAATAATCTAAAATCTTAGAGTAACTCGGAGACGAAAACTCTTAGGAAAAACTCTCTTTTATCTAAGCGAATAACTTATTATATCTTAAAAATATCGATAGTTAACGATAACTTTATATTCCCGAAAATTACGCTAAAGAAATTATTTCTAAGTATTACCTTCGTAAATTTTATACCGGTCGAAGATATATATAAGCTAAACTCTCTTCTAATTTTATTATTTCCTAACTAAAGAAAAAGATTAACGATTTTATAAATAAATACGATATTTATAAATATAATTAAATTAATAGATAGCCTCTTTTTAAGGAAATAGTTCCGATCCGTTCTCCGGCGATTCCTTTTTATATAATTATAATAGATTTTATTACTAGACTCCCTTTAGTCTTTTCGGAAAACTTACCTTAGTCTAAACTTAAAAGAAAGTTTTATAATACCCTTTTTACTATTACCGATAAGTTTTCGAAAATATATATTTTAACCCTTAGATACGATTATTTTATTACCGAAAAATAAGCTTAGCGGCTATACTATAAGCTTACCTATTATAATTAAGGATTCTTAAAATAAATTATTTCTAATTAAGATTTAAAGTTTATATTTAAATTTTAGAGAACCTTATAATTTACTTTTAGTACTAAATTTCTAATATTAACTATATATTACCCGTAAACTAATAATTTATCTAAAAGATAAAATTAGACTATTAAAATTACTTTTAAATTCTTCGCTACTAATTTCCTAATAAAGCGATAAATTAACGCCTTACTAGCTTTTTAGTTTTTTTTTAATAACTTCTTCTCCTCGGTTATTAAAATTACGCTAAGTAAGTTACTTACTAGATTCCGGATAAACGATAATCTCCGTTATCTAAGTAACTAAGCTTCTCTTAGATCCCGGGAAATATTAAAAGATAAGGTAGTTATCTTTATTACCTATACCTAAGCTACGATAAAATAATATTATAATAAAAAATATTAGAAACTTAAGTTTAAGCCTAGCGATTAGGTTTAGCTAAAACTTAGGAAAAGATATTTTATTCCTAATAGATAAGTAGCGAAGCTTTCGGAACGGTAAACTAGGCCCTTCCGTATAATCGAATAAATCGGCTATCTAGCTTATTAACTAAATCTTAATAACTTTATAAATATCTATCTTATTATATTAGTTATTTAACTTCGATTAGCTAATACTTTAAGAGAATAACTTAGCCCTAAGCTTAATACTAATAACTATAAGATTAAACGAATTCTTAATAAGAGAAAGGTTAAAAAAAGATAAGGTGCTACTTAAATAAAGTATCTTATATATTAGAAAGGATACCTAAATAATAGTAATTAATAGGTAGCTAAAAAGGACTTCTAATAAAAGGAGATAATTAAAGAATTCGAGAAAGAGAAGGATAAGTTAGAAGCCTAGCTAAATATTATTAGGAAAAAACATATAAATACTCTTAAAGAGTACTAGCTATTAGAATAAAGTAAATAAGTTACCTAGTAATAAACGCGTAAAATTACTAGGAAATAATAAACTTAACGCGTTACCGTTTATACCGAATTTCCCTTTATTTTCCTACCTTTTCTCTCTTACCTTTTCTCTTTTCTATTTATCCTTTATTATCCCCTTTTATATTTCCTATCTTTATTATATTTTTCTTATATATTATATCTATTCCCCTTATAGTTATTCCCTTTTATTTTTTAATTTTATTTATTTTTTTCTTATTTTTCCTTCTTTTATACTTAAGATCGATCTATTTTATAGTAATCCTTATTATTCTCGCGATAGAACTTACCGTAAGCTATTCTATAAGTAGCTAATTCGCACTCCCCTTATACTTACTTTCGAAAGCTTTAAAAAAGCTATTTAGCTATTTAGAAACCTCGCTAAACTTTAATATTTATTTAAATTACTTACTTATAAATTTAACGATTAGAAATCGAATAACCGTATAATATTCGTCGCTTAAAAATAAGTATTTTAAGAAAAAGGCTACGATTTATCTTTTAGTAAATTAAATAGTTATATTTACTATATCGATTAAAAAGTAAAAAGATAAGCTAACGGCGAAAAACTCCCTAACGATAAAGATTATAATTCGGAGTACTCGCTTTTAGATAACGAATACTTTAGCTTTAATAACTCTCTACTTAAAATTTCTAAGGTTATAGTATTTAGATATTTTACTCGATAAACTACCGCGGTATCTTCTTTTATTATTAGCTTAGCCTCTAAAATACTAGCTACTTTATTAAAAAGCTATACCTACCCTACGCTTCTATACTCCCTTATTAATATTAAAGGGAATATTTTTCCGTAATCTAATTAACTTAGAAAGAATTACTATAACGCGTACGCGCTATTAGAAATTATAAAAGATTATATTAAAAGCTTAGTTAGCGGGTAAGTTTACTAAGACTCCGAAAAATTAGAGGAGATTAAGAGGATCTTAGCTATTATTTTATATACTAACTACCTTAATAAAATAGAACGAATAGTATTAATAGCTATAGAAAAGGAGACTAAGGTTAAGGGAGTAGCTCCTATCTTTAGTAAATCCTTAGTAAGGCGTTTTATTACTCCTCCTATTTTTACTTAATAAAGTATTCTTAGAACCCCTAATAAGTAAACTTATTCCGCCTCTTAGTAACCTATAACTTTAGTAACTATTTCTAAAATTACTATTTAATTTTAAAAAGTTCTAAAAGCTAAAAATATTAAGGAGGCTAATAATAACTTCCTAGTAACTTACTATAATAATCTAATCTAAGTTATTAAATACTTTCTTACTTTTTTCGTAATATATTATAATAAGTAAGCTTTAATATTTTAAAATATAGATATTATTTTAATCTAAATAACTTATTTTAATAAGTACCTCGCTAAATATAATATTTCCCTTAGCTTAAGTTATATAGTAAAAATATTCGGTATTAGTAACGAATAGATTATCGATTTCCCTATTCTTATACTTATCTTACTTAATACTCCTACTCTTAAGAACGTATCGCTTAATATTAATAAGGTCGCTATATTTATTAATAAGAAATCCGTATTAAATAATTTTAGTAAAATTCTAGAGTTTTACGAAAGGAACTATTAAGACTTATACGTTTATATAAGAGAATAAATATATCTACTTAGTAAGAATATCGTTATATTACTTTTAGCCGTTACCGTTAATTATATATTTTTTTTAGCCTAAAGCGATATTATTAGAAATAAAATAACCCTAAACTTTAGTAATATTCTAGTTTTTAATATCTTAGATTTAGTTAAGATAGCTTTTAATAATATTACTAAAAAGCTATATAGTTAGATAAGTAGCTTAGTCGAACCCTCTAATAATACTAAATATATTATAATTATTAAACTTATTAATATAAACCTTTTCGTTAATATAATAATAAACTAAGGTATTCCTTAGCTCTCTATACTATATTAGCACGAACTATAGTAGAGAATATATTAATAACGCGCTCTATACTAAAAGCACGTATTATACCGTTTAACTATTAATATATAATAGTTTTTATATCTATTCTACTATTAATAAGTAATAAATCTCTAAGTTATTTAACTATTAATAAGTAATAATTATTATATTTACTAAGCTTAGGTAAGAACCTCGTAGATTAATATATTTTTAATATCTTTTTTTAATATTTTTATAATATAATATTAATTATATACTATTTATCCTATACTTTATACGCTATAAATAAAGAAAGAATATTAGCTATAATAAGAAAGCTATATAAAGCTTATTTGCTATAAACTGCTCGCGATATACGCCTAAAGATAAGTATAACTATCCGTAATATAGTTAACCTTACTACTATTTATAATATCTTAAACGCCTCCGTTTTCGTAAGGTATACGGTACCTAAAGCTATAAACTATATCTCTTACGCTAATTACGGTAAGATTATCCGTATTCGCTCTTATATTATTATAAGCGTTAGTTTATATAATAAGGATAGTAAGATATTTTCCTTTATTCTATTCCTTTAGTTTATATATTACGTTACGTCCCTATTATTCCTATTTTTCTTTCTTAATATTACGATACCCTTTACTATAACGTATATTCTTCTATATATATCTAATATATATTATAATTTTCCTTTATTATTCTTATCTTATTTTTTTATTTTTTTCCTACCTTATATAGATTAATTTATTTCTCTATACGCAGATCCCCGATAATATTTCTTAATCTATAAATAAATATAGTTATTAGAGTTAATATAGAAAAAGCCTTCGAGTATAATAATAATTTCTAAAGTAAAATAGGGAGTTAATAAAGCTATTAAAATTCTTTTCCGGCCCGGGGAGTTAATATAGGATATATAATAATACCCTTATAAATCGCCTAACCTCTTATAATATTTCCCTAAGATTTCCTAAGATTTCCCGCTTTAGGATTTTACTTAGATTTCCCTTAGAAACTTTATTACCTTTACGCTTAGGAAATTACTAGGATTTCCTCTTAGGATTTCTCTATAATAACTCTTAAGATTTTACTAAGATTTCTAGTAGGATCTAATATTAAAATATACCTTTAGAAATCTCCGGATTTTATTAGGAAATCCCCGTACGTTAGGAAATCACCGCGCACTAGGAAATCTCTATTTTACTAATATACTCGGAAATTACCGTAAAATCCCCTTAGGTAAATACTTTTAAGATTATACTAGGAAATCTTCCTTAAGCTCCTAGCTATATAATTAGCTTAGTATTCTTTTAAGTAGTAATTTAGATTCTTTTATAATTACTATTTTAATTCTTAAAAGACTTTTACCTATACTTATGCCTTTTATAGTAGCTATTCTATAATCTTACGATTAGTAGCTAGCCTATCTCCCTTTCCTATATACTATATCTAATAGCTAGCTTAGTATATACGACTACTAGTAAATTATACGTATAAGCGTATATTACGAGCTTTATTAAGCTTAAATAAAAAGGCTAATAACGAAGAAAAGCGCGCTAAAAAATAAGCTTAAAGCTATCGTAGCTTAGCGTACCGCTTAGGCTACCTTACTTTAAGAGAAGATATAAGCTTAGATTAAACGGATCCCGCGGTATATAAAGTAAATTATCGCTTTAGAGGGCGGGAATAAGTATCGTAAAGGGAGGTATTATATTAGGGCCCTAGGTCGATTAGGGCAGGCATATAAAGAGGCTATATAGTATAGAAGTACCCCCCCCTGTAAATTTCTATATATATTTACTTTTTTCCGATAGGGGTTATTTCTAGCCTAGCCTTGAGTTTTACACGCGGCCTCCGTATATATGTAAATTCTGCCCCCTACTTCTTCTAACGTCTCTTATATATATAGAATCCTAGCTTATTCCTACAATCCTACCCCTACCAGGTGACATCGTCTGCCAGCTACCTAGCAAGTGGTAGGTTATGTTAGAGGGCTAAGACAAGGGTAGGTTAGGCGTATGTTTTATCATCCCTTGAGGCGTGCAGGCATCACAGTAACGGATCCGCAGCCTAGGAAACGGAATTCCTATTAGGAAAAAGGGCTATATCTAGGGCAATATATAGGATATAGGAATAAAGGCTTATTTATAAGGGTATTATAGCTAAAGAGGCAGATACGGATAGTTTTAGTTATATATATAAAGATAACGATAATTCCCTCCGTTTTAAGAGGGTAAGTATATTAATTAATATAATTTACACGCCTCCTCCTTATCTAATAGTTATAAGCCCGGTTAGTGCTCTCTAATCTAATTCGTTTAATTCTGCCGTTCTTATAGCCTATATAGCCCGTGCTTTATAAATTTACTTAATTAATTAAGCCCTCGTAAAAGTAAGGCTATTATTACTTTCTTTAGCGGACTTATAACCCCTAAATTTATTAATTTTTAATAATAATTAATAATAACTTTAAATAATATAATAACTAATATAATAGCAGATTTTATAATATTAGTTAAACTTACCTTTATTCTTAAAAACCTTAAGGATTAGACTAATTAGTACTAAGACGTTATTAATATAGTATAAGGCTATAGTATCTAGTCTTTTATAAACCCGGAAATATAAGAGACCCTTATAAAGCCGGATCGACTAGAAATCCTATCTATAAGCTTAGGAGGTCGAACGAGGAGTAAGACCCCTAACCCTAAGACTTTTTAACTACTTAGAGAAGAGTATAAAGTATTTACCCTTCCGAACTTCTAAGAAAACCTAAAAGAATATTATTAGATAAGGAAGGCATTAGAGGGGATAAATCCCTTTATCCGGGCAGGCCTCTTATTAGCCTATTAGTCCCTAATTTAAGGGGACTTTTTACTAAAGGAGAAGCTAGTAATACTACGTGCCCTCGTATAGCCCGGTAATACTGCTAAATATAAACTCGCTAAGGATAAGCTACGTAACCTATTCTTACGGGATCCCTTAAAAGGGGATATTAATAACTAGGTTATCTAATTAATCTAAGTATAATATATTTACTTATAATTAAATAGCGTAAGGTTTACCGATAAGGTATATATTAAGTATTTTATTTACTTAGTAAGGGATCGGTATTCCTTATTTATATAAACGATATAATATAACCTCGATTTAGTTCGCCGTAAAGACCGCGGAAAAGCTCCTTAATTTATTAACGTCTTTTAGGAGTTTAGGAGGGCTAATTATAAGGCCCCTAAGTATAATAGGACTAAGAAGAAAATAGCCTTCGTTATTTATAATAATCTTAAGTAGTAGATAAAGGTAAATACCTTATAGAATAAGGATTAAAATAGCCGCCCGGTAATATAGGCCCCTCTTTCTTCTTCTTCCTCTATATAAGTAAATTAGGAGGACCTCGGAGAGCGTAACGCTTAAACCTATACTTAGTATAGTTAAAAGTATCTTCGAGAGTTTAAGAAGAAGGAAAATTATTAGAGAAGGTATTTTTATATTCTCCTAGACTTAATCCCTCCTTTTCTATAAGATCGGGTTAATCTTAATAAAGACCTTCTTTAATAAGTTACGGATAAGGTAGCTTATTATCGATTAACTTAATAGAAGGTTAATTAATAGAAGAAGGAAAATATTAGAACTACCGGCTAACGGAGGGATAAGGAAACCTTAGGCGTTTTTATAGCCCTAAGGAATCCCGCTTCGAAGGGTGCGGAGATAAAAGATAGCGTCCTCCTTAATAGGGGGTACTTAATATATATCTTTAACTCCCTTAACTAATTTAATATTTTCGACCTAAATAGCTAGGCCGATCTTACTATTACTATAACTAAGGTTACTACCTCGGGGGTAAGTATAGTTATATTAACGATAGAAATAGGTTATCGTATAACCCTTACTAATATCGGGTTTAACCCTAATTTTAATACTAATCTTATCTTTTTAATAATCTTTACGGAAAAGGGTTACGCTTAGAATAACCTTATAGGCCGATTTTATAACCTAAGGAACGACGTAACTCTCTATTATATAATTACGAGGATTAGGTAGCTTTAGTTATAAGTTATTAAACTAACCCTAATAGCTTTAGTTAACTTACGGGTTCCTCGACTTATCGTAAAGACGGATAAGGACTTATAGCACGTATAAATAAGCTACCTAGGCGCTAAGGTATAGGCCTTGCTAGGTAAGTTACCGGGGGTTAGTATTAATAAGGCTATCCCGATAACTAACTACGAGATCTATATAACTACTAAGCTTAGAAAGGAGAGATTACGGGTGCCTCGTTAGGCCTTGTAGCCTTAACGCCCCTAAGCTATTATCTCTTTTAACTTATTCTATATAGGACTAGGCTATAATAGATCGGCTTATTTAGCCCTATTTACTTATAAGCTTACGGGAGAACGAAGGGGGTATAATATCCCTTATAAAACTAACCTGCTTACTATATAGGTTAAATTCGTAGCCTATATTGCGAGATCCTTTAATTTAAAGGTCTCGATTATCCTTACGGACTACGAGAAAGCCCTATTTACTAAGGCCTTCCATAAGGATATATTTTTTAAAAGTATTAATATTTAATTTACCTTACCGGCATATATATATTAAAATAGTTATGCTAAACGATTAGGGGGTATTATAACCTATACGGCTATATACCTCCTTATATAGTTAGGATTCCCTTATAACTTATAGCTAATAGCTATATATATAGCTATCTACCTCCTTAATAAAACGCCTCGTAAGGTAGATAGGGGGGTGGCTATATAGCCGATTAAACGAAGGCTTTATTAGCTTAAGACTTATAACTCTTAATAGGAGGGTTATCCGCAGGATCGTCTTATTTAAAACCTATAGTATATTAGAGCCTATAGTTATAAGGCGTTTCCTATAATAAGGAAGGTACTAAGAGGCCTTTAAAGTAAATTTAATCTAAAGGCTTATATTAGC
This sequence comes from Ophiocordyceps camponoti-saundersi (nom. inval.), assembly GCA_003339415.1. Taxonomy (NCBI): domain Eukaryota; kingdom Fungi; phylum Ascomycota; class Sordariomycetes; order Hypocreales; family Ophiocordycipitaceae; genus Ophiocordyceps; species Ophiocordyceps camponoti-saundersi. Next base: position 162,595 of record PDHQ01000011.1, read on the forward strand.
TATTTAGCCGGTATTACCTTCTCCTCGTAATACCTAATCTAGGTACCCTCCTTAAAGAGGCACTCCCTAATTAATACTTCGTTTATAACCTTTAATAAGAAGGTATTCTATAGCTAGGACTATAAGGATACCCCTTAGCCGGAAGAAGCCCTTTGTTAGGTTTTTATAGTTAAAGATTAAGAGGAGGAAGTTAACGATAATAATCTCCTCGGGCCTTTATAATAAGAAGAGCTCGGTATACGTAACCCGGCCGGTAACGATACTTAATCTTAAGAAACGCTTAAAAACGCGTTTCCCGGCCCTTCTAATTAATCTAGCGTTAAAGAACGGGATAACGGTTATCCCGGCGCCGGACCTATAGATCCCTTAGCAAAAGAGGCGGAAACGTCCTCTTATACGCCTCTTACCCCTAACTCCCTTAATTAGATAGGGAATTCGGCCTTTATCCTCTCTTAAACCCTTATAGATAAGCCCTATCGGGACTATCTACCGAAGCCCCCTCTTACGTATAAAGGGGCTTACGGTAGGCCCGATAAAGTATAATAGCTAGAGGCTATAAAGGTCGAATTAATAAGGATAGAGGACTATAAAATTACTAAAAAGATCTTAACGGCCGCTATGCCCTAAGGGCAGCGGTTAATTAATCTTAAATAGGTCTTTATTTATAAGTTTAACTTATAAGGCTTCTTTTAGAAGTATAAAGCCCGCGTTATTATATACGGAAACGAGTAACCGCCGAACGAATTATCTATTTACGCTTATACGCTAGCGGCACGAATGTTCCGGCTATTAATAGCCTTAACGGCCTATTTTAACCTTAAAGCTCGATAATACGACTTCGTAAACGTATTTTATAATAAGAACCTTAACGAAGAGGTATATTATAAGATACCTCCCGGCTTTAATAAACTAGGCAGGGTATAAAGATTAAAGAAGGCCCTATACGGGCTAAGACGTTTACCCTTACTTTAGTATAAATTGCTTATAGCTTAGTTAAAGGAATAAGGCTATAAGGCCGTTTCGGAAAACCCTTATATTATAATAAATAGAAAGATTATTATTTTCTTCTATATCGATAATCTTATAGCTTTATTTAGGAAAGATTAAATAGAAGAATATACTAAGTTTCGATAAGCTATTAAAAAGGCCTTTTAAATTAAGGATCTAAGGAACCTTTGCTAGTTCTTAAATATTAAGGTTATTAGGGATAAGGCTAATTAGCGTCTATTCCTAAGCTAGAAGTCCTATATTTAAAAAGTTATAACGAAATTTAAAGGGCTCCTAGGAAAGAAAACTTAGCCTTAGCTAATAATACTTAAAAAGATCCCTCCTTTCGAAGGGGAGGTAATAGCTAAAGAGATTAAGCGATATTAGGCTATTATCGGTAGCTTAATATACGCTATAATTATTACTTAAGCGGACGTTACGTTCGCTATTAGCTACTTAGTATAAGGTCTTATAAATCCCGGCCCTTAATATCTATAATCTGCAGTCTACGTTATAGAATTCCTTCGTAATACTTAAGACTTCTTAATCGGGTATAATAGTAATAATTCGGCTATTATAGCTATATCTAACACTTTATTCGGGGATAACTATAACCGAAAAAGCACTAGAGGCTTTATTATCTAAGTTTTCGGGGGTATAGTTATTTTTAAATTAGGTAAATAGGATACTATTATAACCTTATCTATAGAAGTAAAGTTCCTAGCCCTCTCTTACGTTATTAAGGAAATTAGAGCCTTCGAGAGGCTCTATAAGGAAGTAGAATTTAAGCCTATATAAGATATTACGGTTTACTATAATAACTTTTAAACGATTAGGCTAATTACGGAGGAGAATTTAAAGCTAAAAATAAAGCTTTTCTACGTTAATATATACTTTTATTAGTTACGTTAAGAGGTTTAGTTAGGCCGTATAAAAATCGGCTAGATAGAAACTTCCGGTATAATAGCGGATAAACTAACTAAGCCGCTCTAAGGGGAGAAATTCCGCACTTTTTAGAAGGAAATTAAGCTTATAAAGCTATATATAGATCCGAGGGATTAGAGGGAAGAAAATACCTCTTAATTAACTTATTAATTAAGGCCTAAGGGGAAGAAAATACCCTCTAAAAGGCTATTTAAAATAGGTAGTTATACCTATTTACTCTCTATCTTATATACCGGATCCGGACTTATATATCCGCGATTAATCTTATTACTTATAACCTAAGCGTTACCCCGGATTATTATTATTTCCTCCTTACTAAACCGATCTTTACTAAAATTAAATAGTAACCCCGTTTCGTTACTCCCTAATCGCTATCGCGATTATTTTCTTATCGGTTAAACGATACCCTTATCCTAAGATAATCTCCTTTATTATCTATTCTAATCGGGGAGATTACCCTAAATTATTATAAACCTTTATTTACGATATCTTCGTTTTCTCTATAAACTTTTCCTTTCGGATTTCTTCGACTTATCCGTTACTCTTTTTATCGTTAAGGTAATATAGTAAACTTATTAAAATATATAAAAAGATAAAAAGTTAGTAGTACCCGAAAGCACTACTAACGAGACTAAATTAGGGAAAACCCCTAGCTAGGTAGTTTAGCTAGTTTACTATAATAAGGGGGCCCTTAATCCCCTTATTATAGCTACTAGCTAAGCTACCTAACTAAGGGCCTCCCTTATATAGTAATTCCCGAAAGCATATACTAAGGAGGTACTAGGAATCGAACCCGGCCCTATTAAGGGCTTAGCTATAAAAATAACCGCTTAACCGTTATCTAATACTTTCTAAGCTAAATAAACTAACCTATATACCTTACCGCTAATTAACCCTTAACTCCTTCCTTAATTATCGCGAGAAACCTTAATTATACCCTCTAGAAGGTAGGCACTACTTACCTAGTATAGAAGGCGGTATACGTAGCACTTACGGGGGTATATTAGAGGGCTAAGATAAAGGTAGGTTAGGCGTATATTTTATTATCCCTTAAGGCGTGTAAGTATTATAGTAATAGATCCGCAGCCTAGGAAACGGAATTCCTATTAGGAAAAAGGGCTATATCTAGGGCAATATATAGGATATAGGAATAAAGGCTTATTTATAAGGGCATTATAGCTAAAGAGGCAGATACGGATAGTCTTAGTTATATATATAAAGATAACGATAATTCCCTCCGTTTTGAGAGGGTAAGCATATTAATCAATGCAATTTGCACGCCTCCTCCTTGTCTGACAGGTTGCATGTACATACGCAGCCTCGTCCTTTTACACACATACATACATACATGCATATAGTTATGCGTGCTAAGACATGAGAGAGAGAGAGGCTTCTTCCTCGCAGGCTTACAGATACCGAATAACCAACACGCCTCTTCTTTTTTTTTTCCCCAACGGCCCCAGGCTGTGCACCTCCATCCAGGGCAGATCCCTGTAGCTGTGCTGCTTGTGCGCACTACGGACACAAAAATACTACCTACACATTCACGTACCAAACAACACAAGGGCGGGGTTGCCGCGTCTTAGTACCAGTAACACTGTGTGTTTGCGCGCGCGCGCTCTCTCTCGTGATGCCTCGTCCCTCCCCCCCCCTCTCTCTCACATCCGTATCTCTCTCTGTCTCTCTGTCTCTCTCTCATCACAAGGCTTGTCCGAGTCTGGCTCGCTACGGCATGCATTGCCCTACCGGGTAGGCAGGCGACCACATGGTGGTGGGGGGGGGGCCCAGCCTTGCCCATTGCCGAGTGGCCGGCATGTACCATGTACCTCGACCCGGCAGACGGTCAAGGCATGAGGTACGTACCTGGCCTCGCCCTGCCAGCAGCTCGTTTTTCCTCCCTCTCCTCACCCCTGTCTCCAGGCATTCTTTGCCTTCTCCTCCGCCTCCGCCTCCTCCTCTTCACCTTCTTCTTCGTCCTCCGCCCTTATTATCGCCAGTCGTCTCAGCCTCTCTCTCTCTCTCTCTCTCTCCCCCCTCTCTCCCTCACTCTTTCACTTCCCCTCACTCTTACTCCCACTCGCCCACCCTCTTACCGCCAGCCGCTGCTCGACCGCGCGTCTCTCGAATCCTTTCGATCCCGCCCGCCCACCAAAACTGGTCGCCCGCTCCTCCGCCGTCGGCCGATGCCGCCGACGCTCTCGGCCCAGTATTGGCGAGACAGCTGAGCCACGAGACTCTGTGCGACGCTCTTCTCACTCTCAAGCAAGGGCCGACGCGAGCGACGCCGACTGCCATCTCCACAGACATTGTACATACGTCCTTTGTCTAGGATCCGCCGAAGCCGCCGTCGACGGGCGACACCAACAAAGCCATCATCATCCTTTCGGACGACTTTCCCACCCCCAAATCTCTCTCCCTCGTGCCTTAACCCCGCCACACATTTCTACCTCTCTCTCCGACTCTGTCACCACGAGCACGAGACGAAGAACTGTCGTACAAGATGAAGGTTCGTCGCTTCCCCCCTCCCCCCTCCCCCCTTTCCTCTCACCTCGTTTGATTCTCTCGTCACCTTCTCCCCTCCCCCCCTCCTTTCCTGCCGGTGCATCAGCCCTTACCCGTGACGAGCGCACGCCTACCTGCATCGTCCTCTCCCCTTTCATCCGTCCTCTGCCTTTCAGTTCTTTCTCCTTCCCACTTGTAGGGGTTCTCTTCTCTTTATCCTGCCTGAACGTGACCGATGGCGGTACCCTACCACGTCCCCTCCACTTACCTGCCCTCTTTTCCTTTTTCCGCACAAACTTCCCCTGCCGCCTAGGGTGCTGACGATATGGACATGATCAAGGCCCTCCGTCGGTCTATCAAGGGCGAAAAGCACAAGCAAACCCCTTCCATTGGCTCCAAATCTGCTGTCGCCATAGTTCCGCCCAAAAAGGTTGGTTTTTCGCATTCGTCGCTCGCCCCATCTGAATTGTTTCCCGTCGCTCGAAACCTCTGTCCTCGTCGCATCCACGGCGGGTCGTCGCTCTCCGACTCGCCATGCTCCGGTGACCCGAGGGATGATGAGCTGGGATACGCCCTCAAAAGATCGGTGCTGACGCGTAGTTATCTCCATAGGTCATACGAGCCAACGACGACTACCAGCCTGATGACGCCTTGATACAGAGCTTCGCCAAAGCCGGCGTTCAGGCCCTCAGCTTCTCCAAAGGCGACTTCTTTCACGTCATCGGCCGCGAAGACGATCCACATTGGTACGAAGCTTGCAATCCCGCCCTTCCCGATGCTCGCGGTCTCGTGCCCGTCGCCTACTTTCAGGTATTGGGCCGTACGGAGCGCGATAGCGCCGATGGCGGCAGGCAGCCCATGGTCAAGAACCCCGACCACGACTCTGGCTACGGTGAAACTGCCATACAGCAATCTGCTGCGCCCGCGCAGCGCAACTCCAACAAATCCACCAAGACGGCAGGCACAGTTTACGCCAAGGTTCGCCACAGCTTCACCGCTCACCCGGCCCGTCCGGACGAGTTGTCGGCAGAAATGGACGAAAATCTCATCATCATCGCCCAATCCAATCACGAATGGGTCGTCGCCAAGCCCATCATGCGACTGGGAGGCCCCGGCCTGATCCCGATAGATTTCATCTACGTCTACGACGAAGTTCCGCTGGGTGCCAACACCCCCCCGCCCGTTGCCGACCCCCTCGAGGCACTGAGAAAGGCTGGCGTGCCGAGTGTCGAAGAGTGGAAGCGCATGGCCGCTCAATACAAGAACAGCAGCATCACCCTCGGAAAGTTTGACGGCAGTAAGTCTCCCGGCAGCCAGCAGCCGTCTCTCGAGCAGGGCATGGGCCGCCTCAGTCTCAAGCCCGGCGCCCGACAAAGTGAAGTGAATGGGTCCCCCGTGAGTCTTAGGCGCGCCGCTCCTTCTCGCACCCCACCCAAACTGACGTTTCGGCGGCGCCAGCAGTCCGGCGAGTACACATACTCACCGGATGCGGGCCTGCCGCCGGTTGTGCAGGATGCCTTCGATTCCGAAGCGGCCTCTCAGTTGTATGCACCCATCTGGGCTAGAATACCGCGGTACTGCTACGCCGAGCAGAAATACTGGTTCGTCATTGAGACGGAGCTTGAGGATGGTCGATGCTGGGAACTGTCACGATATTATCAAGACTTTTACGACTTTCAAATTGCTCTTCTCGCCGAGTTCCCCGTGGAAGCTGGTAATACGCCGACGCAGAAGCGGACCCTACCCTACATGCCGGGACCGGTCAGCTACGTCACCGACGCCATCACCGAGGGACGCCTCTACAACCTGGACGCTTACGTCAAGAACCTACTCAATCAGCCGCCGCACATCTCGCGATGCGACCTCGTCAAGCTCTTTTTCGCTCCTCGGGAGGGTGACTATGAGATCGATTCCCACGCGACCGGTGACGAGGAGTACAGGTTGTCGGAGGGCTCGCACCAGTCGTCTGTCGAATCCCGTACTAACGCCACGTCTCGACGGTCTTCCCCCAGCAACGGCAATGGTTACGGCTTCTCGGGCCTGTCGGCAACGCCGAGGCAGGGAGACGGCTCGCTTCAGGGTACGTCGTGCGCCCCGTCTGATGGTGAAATTTTTGCGCTGACAGCAGCATCTAGGTTCAGGTCAACCGGTGTTGAAGATCAAGGTGCGCTTCAAGAACGAGGTGTTCGCCATGAGGGTGCCCAAGGATGTGGAGTTCCAGGATCTGCACGACAAGATCCGGGAACGGGTCAAGGCCATTCCCGGGGAGCAGATTCAGCTTTACTACCAGGACGAGGCGTCGGGGGAATTGCAGAATCTACTGAGCAACAGCCACCTTGACTACGCTCTGCAACGACAAGACAAGCTCACGCTCTATGTCGAAGTCGTCTGAAGAGGCCCTTGCGTGGTGGCGGTGGCCGATACGGAAGAAGGGTCGCCATAACAACGACGCAAGCTGCTCTACTGACGGGCTTCATGTCTCGCCTCCCGTTTCTCCCGACTGGCTTTCATTGTTTTCGCTATACCCCCCTCCACTATTCCCTTCCCCTCAAAGAGGGGCCGAGGCTCGTCATTCATGGTCTGTTTCTTTGCTTCGGCCCCGAAGACGTTTGCGCAGGAATCAGCGGCGGACCTTTCTTCTTCTTCTTCTTCTTCTTCTTCTTCTTCTTCTTCACACCTTTCCCGACTGAGTTGCTTTGAGGATGTCGGCGGTAGGTTCCTTATACACGGCGTGTACCCTGGTTCACGTGCGTGCCTTTTTTTTATTTCTCTCTCTTCCGTTGCCTCGCTCCAGAAATTATGAGGTGTCGATGAGCGACGGGATCATCGGAGTAGTGGTTCGGATGATGGTGTTTTTGGTTGCCTCATGGACGTGACGAGATGAGTTGTGTGGTGGCTTCAAGCCTCTTGGCGCATCTGGCCTCGATCTAACGCCGGATGATGTCTTTCCTTCCCCCCCCCTCCTTTTCTTCACTTACATATCGGTTTATCAAACAGTCCTGTGACGGGCTCCACGCGATGGCTTACATAGGGTGGCTCTGGCCGAGGAACGGCGTTGATAGAAAAGCGACTTACGAGACTCTCTTCGATAACGAGGCATAGATATGATTTGCACGTTGCTACTTCCCAAGTCAGGGTCTGAATCGATGTCTATCTGCGCCGATATGCTTCTATGTGAGGTTTGATCTATGATGAGGAGGCAAGGCGGGACGAAGGAGTAGAGAGTGATGAGGATTCGAGCGTCAACATGAGGTGTCGTCTGAGTTTTAGGTTGATGACGCCACCGAGACCGAAGGCCGGTACGATGCGACAGATTCTGGCGGCAGCGCTGGAGAGCCAGTTTTGGCAGACGGCGCGCCAGCGAAGAGACGGAGGTGTAGGCGCAGGGCGGGCGTAGAGGTCGAGGCCGAGGAGGTGCAGCGGGGTGGAAAGGAGCTGTACGGCGGCGGGGGCGAGGAACTGAGCGGCAGAGCGGCCGGAGAAGAAGTCGGCGAGGGCGGGGGGCATGCGGGCGTCGAGATAAGGGGCGAGGCGGGGCGGGAGGTTGAAGGAGGCGAAGATGGTGATGCAATCGCGGAGGGTGAAGAGGGCGTAACAAGGAAGCGGCACCGGAGCCGGGACGGCGGCCTTTGTGGACGAAGCGAACAGCCTGACGAAGGCCCTATCCTTGACGAGGCAGAGGCCGACGTTTGCAGCCGACGAGGCGAAGAACTTGGCCGGGCCGGACGACACGGACTCGGGCGGCAACCGGGGCTCGACGAAGGCGGAGTTGACGGTGTCGACGGCGTTGGCCGTCAGGTAGGTGCCGCCGTAGACGAGGAAGATGAGGGCCGAAGGTTTGGAGAACAGCAGCGTGTGGGGACGGCGGGCGATGGACGACAGCGAGGCGCGGACGGAGGACCACAGCGAGGGACGTCTCCCGGACGCCTTTTCCATTATCGACCTGTCGATGATGGCTATCAGCGGTGCGACGGAGGAGGCTGCCGCGGCGGCGCTGATGGTGTCTGCTGCGATGCGCCATGGGAGGTTTTTGGGCTTTGGTTGTGGTGGTTCGTCGGGGGATTTCATGGCGGGGGGAGAGGAAGATGTTTCTTGTTGTCCGGTTTGGGAAGAAGGGGAGGAATAGAAGGGACAGTTGGTGGTATATATATGGATGTAGGGTATCGTGATGGTGGTTTTTTTTTCGTTTCTTCTCTCCTTGCCTCGTCTGTCTCCGTGTTTATTCTTGGTTTCTGTTATCTTATCAGAACAATAAAACCCTCCTATCTTATCAAGAGAAGAAGAAGAGAAGAAGAAGAAACTGTATTTTTTCTTCTTCAATTTGTCGGAATTTGAATGATTTTCATTGAAAAAAAGGCTGGGAAAAGAAGAAAGGGGTGTAAGACATGCTCAGGGGGGTTATTCTCCGTCTTGCTATTCGCTATGCGTGAAGTATCCGTACATAATCCGTACATACGTTCGTATCTTGTAAGCAAAAGAGACAGAGAGGAGAGAGAGACCCTTCTTTTCCCACCCTTGCCAGAGATGGAAAAGAAAAGAAAAAAAAAACAAAGGAACAGCTTCCGAAGACATTGGAGTTGGAAGGGTTGCCGGAGGCCGAGGGAGGCTGTTTTGTTTCGGGGTCGGCACTGGTGTGACGGGATGAGTAGCAGCCGGGTTGTGTAAGTAAGTAAATTGCCTTTTAGTTTCCGGAATGGACTTGTAAAGAAGTAAGGGGGTTTATTCTCTTCTTCTCCCTCTTACAAGTCAATTGGTTGGATATTTCCTTCGGCTTCATTAATAACTACCTGCCATCTCCTAGACTCTAGCACAGAAACCTCTTAATAGACAGATACATATGTTGGGAGATGAGTTGCAAGCTTGACGAGAAAACACTTCAAGCGCGGCGTTGTACAAATAGACTTCCATCTCCATCATATGTAAGAATCCAGGTATTATCCGCACACCCACCCAATCCGCTAATCGGATCGGCGCCGATCGTGTACGACGGCGAATAAAAACAAAACAACCCACGATCGCAACCACAGAATCATCTGCGTCATCGCCCTACCGCTACGGGCCCAAAAAGGGGTTCCCGCTACAGGCGCCAATTCATGTGCACACATACATAGCTGCCTACCTACTTAACATAGGTACACAGCTAATGCCATGGCTTCCTGCTCCTATATCCCCCCCTCCTCCTCTCCCAACCACAGCAGCTCCTCTTCCTCCTCCTACGGCTACGACTTCACTCCAGAGGACGAGCTGCAGCTGTGCCAGCTCGTAGCCGAAGCGAGCGGACATCATCATGTTCACAGCTTCGAGGAGCGGCAGCAGGCGCCGTCTCGCCCGTGTCTACCGGACGAAGTCGACTACCCTGACCGTGCGCTTCTTCTTCCCCCTCCTCCTCCTTTTCCTCCCAAAGAAGGCTCCTCCCGAAAAAAAAAAAGCTGACGAGCCAAGATTTCAGTCAGTCGTGCCCTCTCCGAACTCCGGAAGGATCCAAACGACGAGACTTCAGCCACAACCACTTCCACCTCCGCCTCTGTCCTCCTCCCGTCCACGACGCCGACGTTATCACCGCTGCAGCGCTTCCGCTCTTTTCCCCGCAGGCCTCTTTCCGTCAGCGACCTGACGTCGGGCGCATGGTGCGAGCTCCAGCAATGGTACACCCTCAGCCGGCTGCCCGGAGGACGGAGGTCGCGCACGCCGGCCATGAAGCAGGGCTCGGAAATCCACCAGAAGCTCGAAGACGAAGTCCACGTCAGGGTAAAGATCGAGGTTCTCACCAAGGAGGACGCCTTTGCGCTCAAGCTGTGGAACTATATACAGGGTCTCAGGTCCTTGCGCGAGACCGGCCTCACACGTGAACTCGAGGTTTGGGGATTGGTGGATGGGAACCTCGTCAATGGTGTCATCGACGGCGTGAGCCATGAGCATCCCAATCCGGATTTTGAAGAGGAGCTTTGCTCCGAGGCCTCTTCTCTCGACAAAAGCAAACCTGAAAACAACAGCCTCCTCACCGATTACTTTCCTCCTCGGAACGAGATTCCATCCCGCGGCCCAAAGGTCTACCTCACCGACGTCAAGACGCGAGGCAGCACCGCGCCCGTATCCGCTGCCCAGCTTCGTCCGGCAAAGTATCAGCTCCTCCTCTACCATCGCTTCCTCTCCGCCATGGCAGCCGACCAGTTGCCCCTCGAGGCGGTAGTCGGTCGATATGGTCTGAACCCCGATCTGCTTCTGTCCGACACCTTTCTAGCACAGATGGGAGGCCTTCACGAAGAAGTGTTTTACGACGCGCCTTCCAGCCCCGTCGAGGGGGAGGAATCATCATCATCATCATCATCAGAATCTTCCTCTACTTCCACGTCGCCATCAGCAGACGAACCAATCCGCTACCGAACCCTCAGCGAAATCTGGTCCCTCCTCCGCCAAGAGACGAGGAAGACCTTCCCTCAGGGCCGCGACTCGCTCGGCCGCATGCTTCGCGTCGAGTACGTCCACCGCTCCGACGGCCGCTTCCTCGACGCCCACGACTTCCCCTTCGCCCGCCACGTCCTGGACGGCTACCTGGACGGGTACATGGCCTGGTGGCGGGGCGAGCGTCGCGCCCGGGGCGTCGAGATCGAGGAGGCTTTCAAGTGTCGCTCTTGCGAGTTCGCTTCCGGTTGCGAGTGGCGACTCGCTCGTGACGAGATGCGTCTTGAGGCTGCGCAGAAGAAGTTGAGGCCTCGAGGGGGACGGAAGAAGAAAGCCAAGGTCGTTTCCAAGGTCGATGATGGTCGCGCTGATGATTAATGTGAATGGTTTGATGATAAGTGAGTGATGGGATGGGATTGTGTTCATTTCGTAGGAGGCGTTTGAAGGCGGGCGGGTTATTCATTGGGTTGGTTGTCTTCGCTTCCAGCATATATCAAGCTTCATGAATATGACGTCTATATATGTGGTATATATGCACATACATACATACATACACACGTACATATTATAAACTATATATACCGTATATATATATATTTATCTACATATACACATACATATAGTCAAAGCAGCCGTGGTGGATTCGAGATGTCACCAGTTGCAAACACCCCCTCAAAGAGTTGACAATGAAAAAAGAGACAAAGAAATGCCCATCCCTTAGCAAAGAGACTGCCTACCTACCTACCTACATAGGTAGACAGGTAGGCAGTCACGCTCAAAGTCATCTCTACGGACGCGATGAACAAGGAGACACTCTCCAGTAAAAGGCACAATGGCATATAATCGGGTATAAACCGTCACTCCTATATTCCTCTACAACAATATCCAGCCTGATTCCTTCTCTTTCTCCCCCAATACTATACAACCGTGCCCTTGGTCTGCTTAAACTCTTTCAGGTGAACATCCCGCCAGGCGGCAACGCCAGCGAGGGAGAGGACGAGTACCGAAACAGCAGCGATAAGCATCAGTTTCTGCGTCTCGCCGTAGGCAAGACTGATGGCCTCGCGGATGGGCGAGCCGACGGGGTAGGATAGCTGGACATTGATATCCTGGTAGATGGATGTCAGGTTGGCCTGCGCCTCTTGCGGGAGGTACTGGGCGAGCCTTTGGGGGAAGATGGTGGTCCAGAGGGCGGAGGCGACGGTGCTACCGATGGCGCCGCCGATGGAAGAGGCCATGGACAGGACGGCGAGGACGACGGCCACGTGCTGGTGAGCGATGACGGCCATCACCGCCGTCTGCTCGCAGATGGAGATGGTGCCGCCGGCGAGGGAGATGAGGATCTGACACATGACGACCCAGCCGATGTGGGTGTGCGGTTGGCGGAAGTGTATCATGAGACCGACGCCGAGCATGGTGACGGGCACGCCGAAGCACAACGATAGCCACTTGTAGCGGCCCGTGAGGCGGATGAGGAGGCCGGTGACTAGACCCCAGAAGCAGCTACCGATGGTGAAGATCTTACCGACATAGGTTGCCTCTGTCAGGTTGAGCCCGTTTACGACCTGCAGAAAGGAGGAGAAGTAGTTGTCCCATATGTAAAAGGCGATGAAGACGGTCGCGGCCGAAAGCATGGCGCCCATGATGGTGCGGTCCACCAGGATTCGATACGGTAGGAACTGAACGGGTGCCAGGAACTTTTCATACAGGGCGAAGCCGATAAGAAGAGCAATTCCGAAGATGAGCATGCAAATGATGAGGGGCGATCGCCATTTTTCTTCCTGGTACGAATAGATGCTGAAGGGGAGGAGGAAGAGGGCGAGACCGGCGGTGATGAGGATGAGGCCCATGATGTCGAATTGAATCAAGTAATGACGAATTGTCCGAAGAAGAAGCGTCCCAGAACGAGTGTGACGGCCAGTCCTGTTCTCGGGTGCTGGCCCTGGTATGAGGCCGAGTCTCTTGGCCTTTTTCAAGTTATAGGCGAAGAGGATGATGAGCGGCAGCGAGACAAAGGGGGTGATGATTGCAAAGATGCCGAATGCCCAACGCCAACCGAAACCAGCGAGGGCAGACGTAGCGATCGGACCACTAATAAAAGCGGTAATGATGAAAGGCGAGTAAAGAAAAGCGAACATGAGGCCCCGATTCTTCAAAGCCGACGTATCGGCAATGAAGACGGAAAGGCTGTATCCCATGCCGTTGAAACCAACCCAGTAAAACACCTGGGCGGCCGCGTATGCCTGCACGTTGTTACAGGCCGCCATCATGACGAGTCCGATGGTGAGAAGGAAAGTCGTCAAGGCAAAACCCTGAGGTCTACCCCATATGTCGAGAATCTTTGCCAGAGGAAGCTTGACCAGGCCTCCTACAAGCTGGGATACTATTCCCGTCGTTGCCGTCAGCGAGTGTTGTTGGAAGTCGCTTGTTATGTAGGGGGTGAAACCGAATGACATTCCCTGTTGCGTTGCGTCGACGAAGTAGATGAACCAGATTCTGTTGAGGATTGTCAGCTGAAAGGAGAGTTGACAACGATGATGGCGAGATTATAGAGAGAGAGGGAGAGGGATGGAGAGGGACAGGGGACCATACAAGATGTAGGCTACTATCAGGTGCGTCTTGGACCAGACCTTGGTCGTCGCCTCGGCTTCCTGCACGCCCGTCTGGGCATCAATGGAGACGGCATCGCCATCGGAGCTATCGGTGGCATTAGCGGCGTCGGCTTCTTCCTTGGTGGGAGGCGAGTCCTTGGAATGGCTGTGAAAGTGAGGCATAGCCATGGCCTTATTTTTCTTTCTCGCCCTCCTCTTTCCTTTTCCTTTGCCCCGTTTCAGTCAATATTGATGTACGTAATTGTAATCGAGGCATAACAGATGCTGTCAACAAGGCAGAGTGTGACGACTGCGACTCACAACGTAGTATCTCACTTGGGGACTTGATGCTTGGCTTTTGCCGGTTATTATGCCTGTTTGTTCCTTCTGCGTCCCTGACAATGGGGGAATGGAGTGGACTTGGAGGACTTGAGCACAGGGTGAATGTGATGATGAGAAGGAGATACGAAAGGGGTATGTAGGTATGTTTGCAGAGATAATGCCAAGGTCATTCGATGAGAGGCAGTGTGCAGAGGAGGTTGAAGTTGAAAGATGAAGATGAGGGTGAGTGGGAGGGGAAGAAGGAAGAAGGAGAGAAAAAAAAAGGAAGAGAGGGTCCTTCCTCCTCTGGGATTTTCTGTATGCACACACTTTATGTAGGTAGGTAGGTAGTATGCATGCACGAGAAAGCGAGTTCCAGTGGCTCCTGCCTGCTGGAGAATATTCAGTTCTTTTTTCCCTTTCTTCCCCTCTTACGAATTAACATAGTACATACCTATGTATGTAATTGTTTTCTTTACCCTCCCAGTCTCTCATCATCCCAGTATCTCCTCCCAGTCTCCAACTACCTCCAGGTACCCACTGCCTGCTACCCACCCCTCCCTCCACCTTTCCCCCTCTTACCTCTGCATTAGTGCATACCTACCCTGCCTTGACTTGCCTTTGCCTGCTTGGCTTCGGACCGTTGGCTGTCCTCCGTTCCAATCCGTTGCCCAGATCCTTGTTCGCCAGAGGCTTACCTGCGTGATGGCTAGGCCGAGCGAATATATAATCGCACATGCAGGCAATGCATGTTAGGTATGTATGTATGTATGTATGTGCATATGTACATATATCTCTGCATTACGAAGAAGTCTACGGATACTCCGTAAAGCATCTAGGACTCGTGATCAGGTGAATGTTGAGAGAAACTGATGTAGGGGGGGGGGGGGACTACTGAGAGGCTTCAACCCCGCTCGGCAGCTCTTCCCTTCCCTTCCTTCCTCCGATGACCGACACTGTGATCCGGATCAGAGTTTGTTCCCACTCAAGGAACTTCTTCAGGGAACGGGTTCATTTGTTTTCTACATGCCTGCTTGACTCGTTGCAGTATGTACATACATATGTACATATTCTTCTCCCGGCTTCTTTCTTCCTCTTCAAGGCCTGGAAAAAATGCCATCGGCAAAACAAGAGCCATTTTCCTTCTTCCTTATCAGATCATCTTATCAGATGCTTTGACCCCTTCTCCCTCGCCCCACACAGCAGCCAACATTTATGCTTCATTAGCGCCCATCATGTGCGGATACCTGCAAGGATCAAGACCCAATTGGGTCATGTTGTACGGCCTACCCTATAGGCCTCCCTCTTAGTTAGTCAGCGCTGCCGGCCCTACTTCTTAGGGCCCTGGCCTAGCCACACAGACCTAGCAGAGTCATCATCACAGACACAAGCATCAGGAATATCAACACCTTCATCAGTGCTGCCTTTATCCTGTGATAAGTCATTACACAGTGCGGTGAAGGGTTATCAAGTGGTAAGTGCGGATACGGATACGAATACCAGGTAGATTGGTGGCACACGTTTTAACGCCTACATGAAATGCACATGAGCCCATCTGTACGCCGTCGGCTGCACGGAGGCATGCATGCATGGATATATCATATATCATATATGTATGCTGTGTTTCCCCTTTGCCCCCTTTCTCTTAGTACGACAAGTATTTGCATGGATGTACATATGTAGTGTATCCGTATGTATGTACGGAGTATGTACATATGTTGATAGATGAGCAGATTCTCGCACGTGGAAGGACTCACAGTTGCCATGCTTAATACACTGTATAGTTCACTGTGCGGAATTTGCGCATCTTATCAGATCTTTCATATATCCACGTCATCCATCCTCACCATCACATCTTCCATTCTCGCCATCTAACTGACTGACTCGAGCTTCCCCCCAGTTTCCAACAAGGATTTTGTTTATTCCATATTTTCAGCTTCTTTTGGCCACCGTCATGCAACATTCCTAGTCTGCCCGCACGGCACTTCCGGTAAGCCGGCAGTCGACTTCCAACGTCTGCCGCATCACGCCGTCTCGGTATTGCTCGCATCGCCGCGCCAACTCTCCATGTGACCCCGAGTCCACTATCCGGCCACCTTCCATGACAAAGATCTTATCGGCCTTCATAATCGTCCGAAGCCGGTGCGCGATGCATATTACCGTCACGCCAGCTTGTACCATGCCCTCGAGAGACTTCTCCCACAGCGCCTCGCTTTCCGCATCCATGGCGCTGCTGGGCTCGTCCAGGAGTAGTAGTCGCGGCCTTCGTACCAGCGCTCGCGCGATGCACAGTCGCTGCTTTTGTCCACCAGAAAGCAGTTGCGATCCCGTAGGTCCGCAAGCCGTGTCGTAGCCCTGAGGGAGACGGCTTATCGTCTCGTCTATGTTGGCCAGTCGGGCCGCCTCTTTCATCTCTGCTGTTGATACCGTCTCCGTGCCTCGGCCGCCGAGGCTGATGTTAAAGCCGACGCTTCCCGAGAACAAGATAGCATCTTGCGGAACTAATGCCACGTCGTCCCATATCGGCAATTCGTCGTCATCGTCGTCGTCAAAATCATCATTCAATCCGCTCTTGTCGTGCCTCGATATGTCACACCCGTCGAGCTTGATGATGCCTGCATCCGGCCTGTATATACGCTGTAGCAGTGTCAATATCGTCGATTTTCCCGCTCCGCTGGCTCCCACCAGGGCGACAAAGGCGCCCGCTGGAACATCGAGAGATATGTCGCGCAGCGTATATTGCCGCGGCCGACTCGGATATGAGAACCATACGCCTTCAAGGGAGACCGACATTCCGACACCTCGTCTCGTCGAACCAAGCGACTGCCGTCGTAGTCTCCGTTTCATCTCCATCGCCGTCTTCTCGACATCCATGACTCTTTTCTTGTCCTGCAAGTTATGCATCTGCCCCTCAGGGAAAATGAGTCCAAACACCCGACGCCCAGCCACGGCGGCCTTGGAAATGTCCGGACTGAGACTAAACATCTGTCCGCTCAGCTGAGCAGCCGATAGCAAGGAAACCAAAGTGATGAACAGGGACGTTTGCGTAATCTCGCGCCGCGCGATGAGCAGCCCTCCCCAGTAAAACGCCAGCGCCTTGACCAGGCTTCCGATACTAAAAGCCGCTGCCAGCCAGACCGTCCCGAACGTGATGGAACGCAGCGTAGCCTTGTACGGGCCCTCGAGCGCTCTGCCAAACGTGTTGGTCACCTCGTCTTGGAGGGCAAACGCCGACACGGTCCGTATATGGCTGACGGATTCGGTGGCCGTACTGACAGACTCGGCAAAGGCCTTGGCATGCCGGTCGGCGAACTTGGCAAATAGACGAATCCGAAGAAATCCGGCGCAAAAGATGAGAGGCACACAAGCAGTGAGCACCACAGCAACCTTCCACGCAACAACATGGGCGAGCACGATGCCGGCCACGAGTGTGACGAGCACGGAGACACAGGCGCCCAGGATCGTGCCGGTAAGCCCGCTCATGGCGGCGGCATCTGCGCTCAGCAGTGACATCAGGTTGCCTGGAGTGCGACCGTCAGACTCGTGCCATCGTACCCTCCGCTGGAGCAGAGACTGAAGCGTCAGGGAGCGGAGCTGATGAACCAACTGATCCGACACCCAGCCGAAGCAGGCGACCGAGACCGAATGGGCGAAGAATTCCACCACCGCCAGGATAAAATAGAGGAGCCCATATAGTGAGCCGCTCCGGCGCACTTGAGACGCCGTGCGACAGACTGACAAGTGCCCGACTCCGTTACCAAAGATGACAGCATCTCCCGCATGAGAGCCGCCGATGATGATAGAACAAACGAATCCGACCACGACAAGTAGCAACTGCGGACGTATCATCTTTAGCATCAGTTTCAACGTTACCGAGAAGCTCTTGTTCGCCTCGGCTCCGTCCGAGTGAGGACCGAGGTCTGGCCTAACAACAGAGGCGTTACCCTCGTTTTCCGACGACAACTTCTCCGACGCAACGTCGTCTCGCTTCTGGGCATCATCCGACGGCCTTAGCATCGTCTTCTCCGAGCCTTGGTCATCGCCATTCGAAAGCCGCGCTTCGTGTCCGGGAATAGCTTGAGACCGGACCATCGACGAAAAGACGCCGCCGCTGCTCATCAGTTCCTCGTAACTCCCCTCTTCAACTATCTGGCCACCTGGTCCGGTGACGAAGATGCTATGAGCATCCCGCACTGTGCTCAGTCGATGGGCTATGCAGAGGATCGTACGCTTCCCTGGTAGATTGGCGATGGTGTCTTGAATCTGAGCCTCGGTGGCAGAGTCAAGCGCTGCAGTCGCTTCGTCCAGGATCAGGATCGCTGGATTCCGAATCAAAGCCCGGGCGAGGGCGATTCGCTGCCTCTGACCTCCACTCAGACGGCTGCCAGCTGGACCAACGGACGTCGCCAGGCCGTACGGGAAGCTGTGGAGGAAACCATCGCATCCTGCCTGCGTTGCTGCGGCTTGGACGAGCGAAAGAATTCGCGATAGCGAGATTGACCGAGCCGTCAGTCGATCCAAATCACCACCTAAACGCACAGCCTCGGCCAGTCCCGATAAGTCTCCATTAATCAATGACAGACGCAGGCTCTGGTGGTCAGACCAACAAGAGCCCACCAGTCCATGAGCAATATTCTCCATGATTGACCGATTGAACAGCATCGGGTTTTGCTCGACATATCCGACTTGGCCTCGCAGAGAGTGTAGGTTGATGTGGCGCACATCATGACCGTCAACCGTGACGACGCCCTCCTGAGGATCGTAGAACCGTTGAACGAGCGAAGCGACGGTAGACTTGCCGCTGCCGGAAAGGCCTACTATGGCCGTTGTCTTCCCAGCATGGATGGTCATGTTGAATTCATCGAGTATCAAAGTGTCTGGACGGGATGGATATCGGAATGAAACGTTCTTCATATCAACTCGACCCTCAATCGTTGGCATGACTAGACCAGCAGCATCAGGGGAGGCATCGATAGCTGGCTTCCTTTGGATTGTGGTGAGAATCTTGGCTGCCGCCTGAGACGCTGCCCCAAACATGTTGAGAAAAGGAGCCACTTGACTGAGAATATAAGACGCTGATGGCATCGAAGAATGTGCCAGTAAGCGTGGGCGAATGAACGGAATGAGGGATGAGAAGCTGTCGTACCATCGATGAGGGTGACCATGACGGTATAGACGGCTCCAGCCGTCACACTCATGTCGCCAACGTCCTTGGCGTCGGCGATGTGTCTTCCGCCCTGCGAAAAGGCCAGGGCGTTGGCCGAGTATGCGATAAAGTAAAGCAAGCCCATCTGAGTGGCAGCCGTGGCCAACTTGGCGACGGCCGGTCGCCTTGCGGCATCCAGATAATCTTCGAAGATGGCCTGTATTCTCTTACCAGCGTGCAAGGCCTTGACAAGCCTAATGTTGGCCAGAGACTCGGAGGCCAGGGCGTTGGCCGGCTCGATGTTTGCTTCAACGGCATTCCTGTATTTACCTGAAAGGTGGGTGCCGATAAAGGTCATGAAGAAAAAGGCCGGCACTAGACTGATGAGCATGGCGGCTAGTTTGGCATCCTTGACGAAGCTGACGGCGTAGGCGGCGATAAAGTAGGAGACGGATTGGATGACAATGCCGACTTTCTCTGAGACGCCGGTCTGGATGGTGAGTAGGTCGGAGTCTAGACGGGCGGCCACGTCACCAGAGGATAGGGACTCGAAGAAGGCAATGTCCTGCCGCAGAAGAACACGGAGATAATTGTAACGCAGACGACGGACAAGACGCTCGCCGAAGAGACTCCAGGCGCCGGCAGAAACGTAGATGGACACGAAGTTGGCGATGGCGACACCGACGGTGAGAAGAACCTTGGTCGAGAGCGACTCAAAGTAGGACTCGGGAACAGGCCCTTCAGAGCACGAAGCCGTGTTGACCTGATCGAGGAGCTCGCCGAAGATGATGAACATGACAGGAAAAGGTAAGCCGGCAAGTATAGAGGCAAAGGTGGCAACAAAGAGTAGCACATAGTCAAGAGGTACCGGGTCAGCCGCCGTCAACAGTCGAAAGAAGCCGACGAAAACAGCAAGACTCCTTTTTGGCGCCCACCCAGGGGAGGCCATGGCGATCCACGAGCGGACGAGTTGTCTAGCGGAGCTGAAAGGCGAGTGTGAAGGATATATGTATAGATGGGACGGCTTGATGTAGCAAGATTGAGACTCAGCTGGCGTCACTGGCATCGAATCGAGATGGGCGATGGCTCAAGCATATGTATGTATGTATGTATGTGTCTCTGGAGTCATTCCTCTTTGTCAAGAAGACGACATATAGCTCCATCAGTATGTATGTATACGGAGCGCCTGCCTCATCGGGGACGCTCCACCTTCATCCATCGCCTCGTGAAGGGAGGGCCCCCTGCAAGGCCAGGGCAGTGCTGCTGCAACGCCCATCTCGTACGGGCTTCACTGCTCTCAGAAGGGATGAGAGGACTGATGGGCGATGACGTGGAGGATTCAGAACCCTGACTTAGATGAGGTTCGGCTTCCTCTGCCGAGTATAGATGGCCAATACAAGGAGCTCGTATCGTGCTGGGTACAGTTCCATCCATCCAAACATAGATTATCCTCGTCGGGGCGTGTCTCTATCTACCAGGTCTGGCTACCGTATTCACCCCAGGGATTCGAAACGAATGGTGGAGCTCCGATGGAGGCATCTGATCCGCACCATAAACAGCTTGAATGACCTCTTCCGTCATTAGCGGCGGGCACTTTTGTAGATTAGATAGCGCAGATGGGCTCTAGAAAATATCGCAGATATCATCCAATGAAGACTTGGCAGCCTGCAAGGCTACCTGTTCTCACTTACTACCTCTACCAGGCAGATATAGTTGAAGGCACGCGTGTATGTAATGATAACACTTACAAAGGGATCAGTAAGGACCACTGGCGCCAGAACAGTAGTGATTACCGCATAGTGATATACCAGGCAAGCGGACCATGTTCAAACAAGAGCTGTTGCAATGAAAGCAACACAGTCCGGGCCGCATGACGTTGCCGCAAGTTAATATGGGGTTGATTGATGCCTTTCCCTTCCGGCCGTTGATCCCGCTCACGTGACTACTAGCCTCCAAGGTGAGCAGATCCGGTGAAGAGAGGTATGCAAGGTAAAGGACCACCACGGTGGGGCGCTGAGCTTAGCTGGCTGGCTGGCAACGCTCTGCCCCTCCCTCAGTACTTACTCTCCCTCCTCGGGTGCTCACGGAAGGACCTCCCAGCTTCCGCCACTGCCGTCCTTCTCCTTCATTACCTCATCTTTCTCAGCCTACTTCTTCCCGGTTTTCCCATCGTCGACCGTCGTTTTCCTCGAGCATCAACTCAGCATATTCAAGGGGGAAGAAAGAGACCATGGCGGTACGCTCGCACCCCTTCCTACTGCCTGTCTTCTGGCGGCGTGGAAAGCCTAGCTGACCTGGGCCTTGCAGGGCCAAAAGCTCCCGGAGGTCGATCTCGCGACGCGAATGCAGGTGGACGACTCCATCATCGGCACAACCGACATCGACGAGTCCCTGTACAGTCGACAGCTCTATGTCTTGGGCCACGAGGCTATGAAGCGCATGGGCGCCTCAAACATCCTCATCGTTGGACTCAAGGGACTCGGTGTCGAGATCGCCAAAAACATCGCCCTGGCTGGCGTCAAGAGCCTTACGCTCTACGATCACGCACCCGTCCAGCTGGCCGATCTCTCCGCCCAGTTTTTCCTCACCCCGGCCGACGTGGGCAAACCGAGAGACGAGGTGACAGTGCCTCGCGTGGCTGAGCTCAACGCCTACACGCCCGTTAAGCTTCACCAGTCATCCGGGTAGGTCGACTCGTGTACGCTGCAGCCGGGACGTTATGGACTAAATGCTCCCGACAGACTGGAGGAGGATCCCTCCCAGTTCGACAAGTACCAGGTTGTCGTCTTGACCAACCAGCCCATCTCATCCCAGAAAGCCATCGGAGACTACTGCCACTCCAAGGGCATTTTCGTTGTCATCGTCAACACCTATGGCCTCTTCGGCTCCATGTTCTGCGATTTCGGTGATAAGTTCACTGTCATCGACCCGACTGGCGAGACACCGTTGAGCGGCATCGTCGCCGGCATCGACGAGGACGGCACCGTGTCGGCTCTCGACGAGACCCGCCATGGCTTGGAGGACGGCGATTGCGTAACCTTCTCCGAGGTTGAGGGCATGGAGGGGTTGAACGGCTGCGAGCCGCGCAAAATCACTGTGAGAGGACCGTATACTTTTTCTATCGGTGACGTCTCGGGTCTCGGCACCTACAAACGTGGCGGCATGTATCAGCAGGTCAAGATGCCGAAACCCGTCAACTTCAAGAGTTTCACGACGTCCCTGAAGGAGCCCGAGTTTTTCGTGTCCGATTATGCGAAATTCGACCGACCTCAGCAGCTTCATGTCGGCTTTCAGGCTCTGGAGGCCTTCCAGCTGGCCAAAGGACGGCTACCGAAGCCAATGGACGAAGAGGATGCGGCCGTGGTGCTGGGCGCTGCCAAGAAGTTTGTCGAGCAGGAGTCGATCGATATCGAGCTGGACGAGAAGCTTCTTAAGGAGCTCAGTTTCCAGGCCACGGGCGACCTCTGCCCCATGGCAGCCTTTTTCGGCGGCGCCGCGGCACAGGAGGTGCTCAAAGCCGTGTCGGGAAAATTCCAGCCCATCTGTCAGTGGATGTACTTTGACTCTCTTGAATCGCTGCCCACGTCGACGCGGCGAACCGCGGAGCTGTGCGCGCCGCGAGGCAGCCGCTACGACGGCCAGATTGCCGTCTTCGGCGCTGAATACCAGGAAAAGCTGGCAAACCTGACGCAATTCCTCGTCGGGGCGGGTGCCATCGGGTGCGAGATGCTCAAGAACTGGGCCATGATGGGCCTTGGCTCCGGGCCAAAGGGCAAGATCTATGTCACGGACATGGATTCCATCGAGAAGAGCAACCTTAACCGACAGTTTCTGTTCCGGGCCGCCGATGTGGGCAGCATGAAGAGCGACTGTGCCGCGCGAGCTGTGCAACACATGAACCCGGATCTCGAGGGCCACATAGAGACTTTGAGGGACAGGGTCAGCGCCGACACGGAGAATATCTTTGACGAGTCGTTCTGGGAGGGGCTGGATGGGGTGACGAACGCGCTGGACAATGTCGATGCGAGGACGTACGTCGACAGGCGCTGCGTCTTCTTCCGCAAGCCGCTACTCGAGAGCGGCACGCTCGGCACCAAGGGCAACACGCAGGTAGTTCTCCCGCATCTGACCGAGTCGTACTCGTCGTCGCAGGATCCGCCGGAGAAGGAGTTTCCCATGTGTACGGTCCGGAGCTTCCCCAACCGTATCGAGCACACGATTGCATGGGCCAAGGAGTACATGTTCGAGAAGCTGTTTGTCAAGGCGCCGCAGACGGTGAACCTGTACCTCACGCAGCCCAAGTTCCTGGAGTCGGCCATGAAGCAGGGCGGAAACCAGAAGGAGACGTTGGAGACGATTCGCAACTACCTCACGACGGAGCGGCCGCGAACGTTTGAGGATTGCATCGCATGGGCTCGAATGCTGTTCGAGACGGAGTTTTCCAACAAGATCCAGCAGTTGCTGTACAACTTTCCCAAGGACTCGGAGACTTCGAGCGGCACGCCGTTCTGGTCGGGGCCGAAGCGGGCGCCGGACCCGCTCAAGTTTGATGCTCACAACCCGACGCACTTTGGCTTCATCGTGGCGGCGGCGAATCTGCACGCCTTTAACTTTAACATCAAGCCGGTTGGCACAGACCAGGCCTTTTATGTGCGGGAGCTGGACAATGTCATTGTACCCGACTTTACGCCAGACGCCAACGTTAGAATTCAGGCGGATGACAAGGAGCCGGTGGGTGACTCGTTTTGCCTTGTCTCGGATTCTTGCCACTTGTGACTGACCAGATGAATACAAAGGACCCCAATGCCGGCTCGAGCTCCGACGACGGCGATGAACTCAATAAGCTCATGGCGGCCATCCCGTCGGCTAAAACGCTCGCGGGCTTCCAGCTGCAACCTGTGGAGTTCGAAAAGGATGACGATTCCAACCACCACATCGATTTCATAACGGCGTGCAGTAATTTGCGGGCGGAAAACTATAAGATCGAGGCGGCAGATCGACACAAGACCAAGTTCATTGCTGGGAAGATCATCCCGGCCATCGCGACAACGACGGCACTGGTGACAGGTCTGGTGATCCTGGAGCTCTACAAGGTAGTCGACGGCAAGAAGGACTTGGAGCAGTACAAAAACGGTTTCGTCAATCTGGCGCTGCCGTTCTTTGGCTTCAGCGAGCCGATCCAGAGTCCCAAGGTGGAATACCAAGGCCGGGATGGCAAGGTGACTCTGGACAAGATATGGGACCGGTTCGAGATGGACGACGTGACATTGCAGGAGCTGCTCGACTACTTCAAGGCCAAGGGGTTGGAAGTGGGGATGCTCAGTTCGGGCGTCAGCCTGCTGTATGCCAGCTTCTTCCCGCCATCGAAGCTGCGTGACCGATACAGCATGAAACTCAGCCAGCTCGTGGAGACGATCTCGAAGAAGCCGATTCCAGCGCATCAGAAGGAGGTCATCTTCGAAATTGTTGCCGAAGATCTGGCCGAGGAGGACGTCGAGGTGCCTTATATCAAGGTGAAGGTGCGCTAGAAAGGAGAGGATGACAGGGAGAGACGATGGAGGGAAAAGAAGAGTTATGGTCAGCGAAGGGACGGAGACTCAGCGGAGAGAGAGAAAGCCGGCTGCTACTTCTTGTTGTCGTTAGCTGGAAGCGCACATAGACGACGGATGAATACAGTGTTTTGAGTATGAGTTCGTACGGAGACGCGCTTGTCTCGATGACGTGTGACGCAAACATCCGTAGTTGCTATTTATTGATCATCCTGTGCATCAGAGAATAAGCCAGCAAGCAAGCATAGAGATCAAGAGACGATGGTAAGAGAGAGAGACGAGCAGCGGCGAGAGTAAGGCTTCCTCCTTGACTAAGGCGAGACGACAGACGACGAGCATCACAGACTGGGTGCGGCCGAGCGATCCGAGCGGCGAGTTCAAGCGACAGACGAGTGCGTTTCGCGATAGCATCTCGCGCAAGGAGGGGGCAGCGTATCCTCCAGCACGAGGACGGTATCATCTCTACGTCAGCTATGCATGTCCATGGGTAAGAAAACAAAGGAGGCCAATTCCCTCAAGAGGCCGAAGGTATAGCTAAAGGAACGAAGGCGCATCGAACTCTCATCGGGCGACGACTCAAGGGTCTCGAATCCATCATCTCCTTTTCCGTCGTCCACTGGCATCTCGGCGAGGGAGGCTGGCGCTTCGTACGAGGCGACGAGAAGAAGGCGGACGTACCCGGCGAGGCCGTCGTTCCGGACCCGGTTCCTGGCCATGAAGGCTTCGCTCGTCTGCGTGACGTCTATCGAGAGTCCGATCAGGGCTTTGAAGGACGCTGTACTGTGCCGGTGCTTTATGATATGCAGACGAAGAGGATTGTTAGCAATGAGAGCAGTGAGATTCTGCGCATGTTTGCTACTGAGGTGCGTGTGTGTGTGTGGTTTTATATGTACGAACGATGGACTGTTTGTTAACTCTCTACTTATCAGTTTGACGATCTCATCGACGCCAAGTATCGTTATGTCGTCCTCGTTCCGGATGGCTTGAGGGCCAAGATTGATGAGACCAATGATTGGACGTATGATCTTATCAATAATGGTGTTTACAAGTCTGGCTTTGCCACCACTGCTGAGGCGTACGAGAAGAATGTTGTTGCGCTCTTCGAGGGACTTGATAAGGCTGAGGCACAGCTTGTGTCGTCGCGTCAGGATGGGCCTTTTTACTTTGGAAAGGACCTTACCGAGGCTGATATCCGGCTGTGAGTGAAGATCTTGACTCTTCGTCCCCATCTCTCTCTCTTCTCTATCTCTTTCACCATAACGGCAATGGCTAGGTAACTAAATACTGAATGATGGGCTGTAGCTACGTGACGCTCGTGCGTTTCGACGTTGTCTACGTTCAGCACTTCAAATGCAACTTGCGCGATATTCGCTCGGGATACCCTGCTCTACACCGTTGGCTTCGTAACCTTTACTGGAAGCACGAGGCGTTCGGTCAGACGACTCAGTTTGAGCATATCAAGTGGCATTATACCCGGAGTCATACCCAGATTAACCCCCATTCCATCACTCCGCTTGGCCCGGTGCCGGATATCTTGCCGCTTGATGACGAGGTGCCGGCTGTGAAGGCTGCTGTGGAGGAGGAGAGGCAAAAGAAATAAGGGTTGGGGGTAAGACAAGGAATGGAGGCTGAGAAATGTCTGTCCAGTACACGAGGGAGGAGTACAAGTGTGTAAGTGTGAGGACCGATTGGCAACATGGTATGAAATCGTTCGTCAATCGATATATACGGAACTCTTGCTCTGCTGGATAATATTCTCCTTTTCATATATCATGACGTCGACGGGTGTTTACGAACTCACAGAGTGTGGACACTTGTCTCGCGCTGAGACTGCCGTCACTCACTTTCCAACGGGAATGGGATGGGGGCGGCTACGCTCTTCTGGAACTGCTCCGAGTGGCTGACGGGAGAGAAGAGAGTACAGGCTTCAGCTCGTGCTTACAGGCAGAACGCGGGGAAGAGCCAGCAAGGATAACTCACGATGTAGGAGAGAGAGAGGGAGAGAGGGAGAGGAAGAGAGCATTCGAATCAACTACGGAGCTGTCTCAACCCGGACAGACCTGCCCAGCCCAAACGACTACAGCGTGGGATGGATCTGCGCCGTCACCACCGAGTATGTAGCCGCCCAAGCCATGCTCGACGAAAGGCACCCAGGGCCGTCCTCGGTGGCCCAAAACGACAACAACGACTACACTCTGGGCAGAATGGGTCACCACAACGTCGTCATAGCCGTCCTCCCCGACGGCGAGTACGGGACATCGTCAGCGGCGACGGTGGCGCGAGATCTACTGCACAGCTTCGCGAGCGTGAGGGTCGGTCTCATGGTCGGCATCGGCGGAGGCGCTCCGAGCTCACGACATGATATCCGGCTAGGAGACATCGTCGTCAGCTCTTTGGGTCGCGGTCAGGGCGGCGTATTTCAATTCGACTTTGGAAAAGCCGTGCAGGATTGCGACTTTCAGGAGACGGGCTTCCTGAACCAACCTCCTCAGCTTCTCCGAACGGCTGTTAGTGGTCTCGCGGCGCAGTATGAAGGAGAAGGGCATCAGCTTGATGAGGTTGTGAAACAGGCTGTCGAGAAGAGGCCGAGGTTGCGCAGGAAATATAGCCGGCCGATGGCATCGACTGATCGACTATATAAGCCGGAAGTTCTTCACCCTCGAAGCGATGATTCTGGCTGTGCTACGATGTGTGGTGATGATCCTTCTAAACTTATACCGAGACATGGACGGACCGAGGAAGAAAGACGACCCGATGATTCATTACGGGTTGATCGCCTCGTCTAATAGTCTTATGAAGGATGCTTCGATACGGGACTCTCTGGCTGCGAAGAAGGACGTCTTGTGTTTCGAGATGGAGGCGGCTGGCTTGATGAATCACTTCCCTTGTCTTGTTGTCCGCGGCATCTGCGACTATCCCTAACGTGGATCATCTGCGCAAAGCGACGTTTAACTACCTTTGAACTTCAGCACGCCCTCGCCACAGAAGTCGGTCATGCCGATTTCCAACGAGATAACATCTCAGATGTTGAAGATATCGTGTCTGCCTGTGCTGGTCTCATCACCATCGACAAGGAGAGCGACATCGTTCGGCTGGTTCACTACACGGCACAGAAGTACTTTGACCGAGAGCAGAGCACCTGGTTCCCCGACGCAGATGACATGGTGTCGACGACCTGCGTCGCCTATCTCTCCTTCAGCGTGTTCGAAACCGGATCCTGCCAGACGCGTGATGAGTTTGAGAAACGACTGGAGAGATATCGACTCTATCGTTACGCTGCCATCTGGTGGGGGTTTCACGCCCGCGCCTCCTCGGCCTTGCCGTATGGAGTTTTGGCCTTCTTACAATCTAAGCCCAAGGTCCAAGGCTCGAGTCAAGCCAGACTCGGTAGGTTCCAGCCATACGTTCGTACAACAGGCTTACACATGGCCATCAACTTCAAGATACAGGAAGCGGCGGATGTCCTCGTCGAGAGCGGACAGTATGTAGATGCAAGGGATCACGATGATCGGACGCCTCTTCATCTCGCCGCGGGGAAAGGATACGAAGCAGCTGTGAGGCTACTTCTCGACAAGGGCGCCAACGACGCCTTGACTGAACGTAAAGGTTGGACGCCGCTGCTCTGGAATGGTCATCTGTCTATTGTACGGATGCTTCTCGACAAGGGCACGGATGTCTCCTTTGCAGACTTGAAAGGACGGACGTCGCTTCATCATGCCGTCGAGGACGGTCATGAAGCCGTTGTCTCGCTGCTCCTGGAAATGGGGGCTGATGTCGAGCCGAAGAACAAGATGAATTATCCTTCGCCTCTGTCTTACGCGGCTGATTTTGGCTACGAGGCTATCGCGAGACTGCTTCTCGACAAGGGTGCTGATGTTAACTTGACCGACTTTGACGGCCGGACGGCGCTTCATCTAGCCGCGGAGAAAGGACGTGAGGCCATGGTATTGCTTCTCCTCGAAAGAGGCGCCGATGCCGATCCCGCAAGTCAAAAGTGTCACTCGACGCCGCTGTCATTGGCCGCCAGACACGGGCACGAGGCTGTTGTGCGACTTCTTCTCGAGAGGGATGCGAAAGTCGATGCTAGAGATTGGATCCGTTACCGGACTCCGCTATCCTGGGCTTCCGAACAAGGAAACGAGCCCGTGATACGGCTTCTTCTGGACAAGGGAGCCGATGCTGAATCGATGGATGACGTTTATCACCGGAAGCCTATTTCCTGGGCCATCACAGCACTTTTGTCCCACGAGAGCGAAACGGAATTCGAGATGGAACCGACGGATAGGTTCTCTAATAGGACTTGTGTCACTTCGGATATTGGTCTGAAGTATGAGGCTGCTATGCGTCTGATTCTCCAGAGGGGGAGCGATATTGATGACGGCGATGACGACGACGTGACGTGGAGAGACGCGGAGAAACTACTCCTCTGGGCTGCGGCGAGGGCACAGGACGCTATCGTACGGCTTCTTCTCGACAGGAGCAAGAATGGCCTGGGAGGGACGCCGTTGGCTTTTGCTGCTGCGGAAGGGAACTTGGCGCTTATGAGGCTGCTGAAGAATCGGGGAGGACAAGATCGACTTATATGACTGTGTTTGGCATTTTGCATGTGTGAATTCATTGTATTCTCCGTGGCTTAACTATACTGCCCTGTTCTATTCACTACCTTCGTGTATATCTTTTATCAGGCATGTTCCGGACGTCGAGGGAGAGTGTTGGGTTGAAGACGCCTTTGCTAGTATACAAGACAGACACTCGGGCAAGCAAAGGAGAACAATAGAACAAAGCGACATGTCTCTAAGTTCATCAGATGCTTGGAAACCATCGTGCAGAACTCAAGAGTTACAGTTTCATCCTTGGTTCAAGAGTCTTCTGTCTAGGATGGTACCCAAGAACCCATCACATCCGATCCTCCTCTGCAGCCGGAACCATCCCTCATTTCCGATTTACATTCTGATAATATTTCGATATGTAGTACTTCTGAGAAGAAGCTGGTAGCTTGCTCTTTGCCTGGGAAATACAACGCGTCAGCTGTGATTCCAGACCGTGCGTGATGGGAGCGTTGCTGGGACTCTTCTCAACCTCGATTTCCCCCGCCGGCGCTGGCAAGGCGAAGGCATAGGATGTCGAAAGCACCAAGGATGCAATGATCATGACCATCTTCATCGTAGCTTGTAGAAGGGAATCAAGACCTAAAAAAAAAAACTCGGTATGGGAAAATCGGTGATGAGCAGAAGCAGTGGTTGAAGGAGTTGGTTGGTGGAAAGACTTGAAGAACAGACAGGAGTGTTTGCTGGGATAAAAGGTGAGGGCGTCGAACATCGAGTTTAAGTAGTTTTTTTACAAGACGGAGAGATTACATGTCGTGACCAAATTCGTGTAGGCGTGTAACATGAGCGAGACGAGCCATCGGTCGTTCACGATAGTTGCTGTCAACGTCGGATAGAATCAGCACTCATCACAAGGGTTCCTTATCTAATATTAGAGGAAGTTCTATTTAGAAATCCTCGTAAATGCTTAAAGATAATTCTTAAGCCCACGATGACCGTCATGTGCTTTATACTGAATACGAGAAACTCACGATTACAAGGTTTCGTCTGAGGGTCACGAGGGCGAAGCTGACAGAAGAAGTAGGAGTTAGAACGGGCACACACACATAGAGACACACAACTTACACCGTACTGAGCACTCAGGGAATCCCCTTATCTAACCTGCTAGACGGACCGTGTTACACCCATCTATCCCGTTCCCTCCTATACCGATACACCTAGTCATTCCGTCATGACATCTACCGGAATCTACCTAGGTAGCTATTATTAGCGACACCTAGGATCCAGGGTTGTATTTAGGAGAGGCAGATGATGTCGACTCATATCTATCTAGGTAGTTACTAGGCAGCAGTTCATATCAAGGTGTCGGCCTCTATGACATGCACGATGCGGGAGTCATGACGCAGAGGTATTACCCGTATGTCATAGGCTCGTGTCCGGTGCCTCATATAATCCATCATATGATGACGACGGAAGAGAGTAGAGTATAGCAAACCATCCCCTTTTCATCTGCTGGGTATGACATCCCAAGAAAGGAACCAACAAGTGAAAGCTGTGAATACATACTTGACCATGACTCCTCTATTCGGGCATGGCTACTCGTCGCTATCGTCTGCCGATCATCTTAGCGATGACGATACTCGGCAGGATACCGCACGGAGACGAAAGCTTCACCAGCGAATACTCCAAACCGCCGTCTTGGTTACAATCACTCTCGTGGCCTTTTCGCTTGGTCTTGCTACAGGCTCTATGAGCGCTTGTATTTCGACAAACGAGTTCGCTTCAGAAGTGGCTTGGTGTGAGAAGCATTCCGATTCTTTCTTCAGCCACAAAAAGCTTGACAACTCACAAACAGATAGCAGAGGAACTGCCTCCTTTCAAGAGAAGACCGACGCGGTTCAACGGCTCTTTCGAGTTCTCCGGTCCATATCGTGGCCCTCCGAGCCCAGAGATAGACCGCGAATGGGACCGGTTCTCAAGCAATCGTAAGGACCTGGTTTTTCTCAGACTCGCGATGAAGAAGCTGACGGTGAGACTGGGGACGTGATAGCCTGGATCGATGGCACGGCTTCGTTAATCTCAGTTGGAGAGCAAGACATTGCCCGCGCCAATAAAACCTCGGATCACGACTGGTTCAACACGACGGTTCGATATGGCGCAGTCAATGGCGGAGGGTACATGGCCACGTTGGAGCTGTTCCATCAGATGCACTGTCTGGTAGGCATCGACTAAACAAACGCCCGCTCCTGGGTTTAGGACTCTTGAATCACAGATCGACCGCTAAACTCTTTTACACTGACAGAACATGCTCCGAAAAGCTGTCCACAACGACTACTATGAGGAACTACGACCGTTACCCAACGGGACGTATCCTCATCTCCTCCAGACTCATCTCGGTTCGTAAACTCCAATGGAAGAAAGCTTGTCAGTCGCGTACATGCTCATTCTTGTCGATGCCTCAGATCATTGTATCGAGGTCCTCCGTCAGGTTCTCAGCTGCAACGCTGACACGGGACTGATTACCTTTCACTGGGTCAAGGACAACCCTGTTCCGTACCCCGACTTCAACACTTGGCACCAGTGTCGAGACCCCGAGCAGGTTCTGGCCTGGTCCGAGGCGAGAGAGGCTCCGATTGTAGAGAAGGTGCAGAAGGGTTTGTTTGATGGCGTTGTTGAGATGCCGACTCCGCCTTGAGGTTTGTTTACCATGCTCATGACGTGATGATGGGGATTCTTATGATGTATGAGAGAGATGTCATATTGCGAGAGAACGTTCTAAACCAAAGAAAAACTCCCCTTTCCAAGATCGTTAATCTCTGATTGCTTTGTTAAAGGCCAGCCAGGCTGTCACCGGTTCGCTGAGACGCTCGTTGCGGTGGCGGATTTGAGCCCGACGGTGAAACCGGTTGAGAATGAACGGTAAAAGACGATTGGTAGGATGGAAAATTAGAAAGTCAATAGTGTCAGGAGGCAATCAAAGTAAGGCGTTATTCCGGTGAGAATCTGGTAAATTGCTACATAGGCATTGAAGCCAAAGGGCATAAACTAGGAGGAACCCTTCTGGAGATGGGGGTGAAGGAAGACTATAGAATGATGACACTTGACGGAATTTACGGCGGCGATTATCGAGTTTGATGGCATGTGAATGTTCAATTTACTAGACAGGTATAAGAGGATCGAGGTGCGCATAACAACTACTCGCGAGCCGACGGTGGCTCGTGCCCGAGGAGGTGGCAATGCACATCGTGACAGGCTTCCACGGCTCGCTCTGAAGATGGGCGTCACGAAACTATGGTAAGGTGCCATGACTGGAAACCTTGTATTCGAATCATCCCCATTGGCGGCAGTGATTGACAGAGGTGATGATGGGCCTCGAACGATGACCTGTTGCAGCCAGATGAGCGCTGGATAGCGGCAAGTAGAGCATCGCCAGTTGTCCTGCTAATAGACCGGCAATGCCTCCTTCTTTTCACTGGATAGACTACTCCGCCTCATATCATCATTACATGCACTCTGGTTATTACGCAGAGGGTCACTGATGTTGTACGGGGCGACGATGGGTTTCTTTACTCAGTTCGTCTTAGTCTTCTCCCTCATTTTATATCGACAATCATGCCATCATTCCGCTGGCGGTCCATGACGAAGCAATGGAAGCCGAATATATATATATTGACAAGGTCCCGTCTCTCAGGAATCATTGTAGTGCTCTGCTCGACATCCCAGAGTTGTCAAGAAACCGTCATTCGCTGTTATTCTCTTGCCATGCTTCTCCCTTGGAAACTTGTCCTTGTCGCCGCCGGCGTCTCTGCCACGGCCGTTGCTGCTTTCGAAGCCGGCAGTAGCCCAGAACGGCTCTGCGCCACACGGGAGCCGCCGAAAGAGCTGGTCGCCAAGCATAGGGAGCTAGCTTTCGAAGAGAAGGCTCTTTACCGTCGCTTCAGCTCAAACGTCACTCTTCATCGTCGCGCGAGCTCAAACGTGACTCTTCACCGTCGCTCGAGCTCCAACGTGACTCTTCACCGTCGCTCCGGCTTCAACGCCACTCATTACCGTCGCGCTAGCTCAAACGTCCCAACGCCCATCGTTGTTGACGTCTATCCGCATGTCGTCGGACAGGGGAATGTACCGAGTGTAAGTCACAACTGGCCCGTCAAAGAAGACAAAAAAGGAGAGACTTTCCGGCTGATACTGACCTCTTACAGAACGAAACCGTCCAGAAACAGCTTGATGTGCTCCGTGATGCCTTCGCCCCAAGTCAAATCTCGTTCAACTTTCACCAAGTGAACTGGGCGCCGGATGAGGCGTGGAGTAACAGCAACGACACCAGAGCCATCATGAAGAAGCTTCACAAGGGTTCCAGAGACAGCCTGAATCTCTACTTTTCCGGGCCATCCAATCTCCTTGGGCGTAAACTCGCGGCCTTGTATCGGGACGAGAGTTCACTCACTCGCAACGAGCTCAAAACATCACACTTGGGCGTGTGTACGACGCCGACGGATTGGATCGCTGTCCAAGGCAAGGAGTTCCTGGACGGATGTATCATTCGATGGGATACCCTTCCGGGGGCTTCCAGGGGTTCCTTGGGCAAGGTCACAGTCCACGAGGTTGGACACTGGTTTGGCCTGCTTCATACCTTTTCGAAGAAGTGCGAAGATGACGGCGACATGGTGATGGACACCCCTGCCTCCAAGTACCAGGGTGACTCCTGTGACAAGCCCGTGGATACTTGTCCTCAACATGATGGGCTTGATCCGGTTCACAACTACATGAGCTACGTGAGCGAGTGAGTCATCGGATCTTTTGATGCCTCCTCCGTCATGTATTCGGCTGACGATGCGTTACAGCGAATGCGCGACTGAATTCACTCCGGGTCAGACTGAGCGTATGCATAAGCTCTGGTGGGAATACAGGGCCAACGGTGCTTGAGTTGAAGAGTTGCTCTTCTATAAAAGGCATGGAAGAACGACAAGGCTGAAAGAGGCGACGAGTCTCTTCAAGGACCCCTCTTCGGTTCCCATAAGGGACGAATCAATTGCTATGAGCCTCGCTATGTGGAAAAAAAAAACAAAGAAGATCTATCTATCTATCCATCTATATACATGACATGTGAAGATTTGCCTCGACACGGAGGCATGAAACAAAAGGAACCAAAACCATTTATGCGGTTCACATGCTTTCTCCTTGATGGCCTCTCACTTCTTGGTCGGTGCCCGAGTGTAGAGCTTCTCGCCATTCTTCTCGAAACCAGCGATAACAGATTGCCCCTTTTCATCAACCAGCCACTCAGCAAAGGCCTTTGACATCTCTTGATTGTTGCCCTTGGCCCCGATCAGGAGATGGGCCGGGTTGAGGAGCACGTCGTCCTCGTTGTCGGTGCCCTTGCTGTAGATGACTACCTGTTCCCGCACGGTTTGGTTGACGGAAAGAAGGGTGCCTCTGTCGGTGAGGGTGTAGGCGTTCATCTCCATGGCCATGGTAAGGGCCTGGATGGGGAACGCCTCGTAGCGTTGATACAGCGTGGAAGCGTTGTTGGTCCAAGGAACCTGTATCAGAGACACACAGATCTCTATGTCAGTGGAATCGCCCTCTTACTCTGTCTAGATGGACAGATGCGTAAAGAGAAAACTCACCTGACCAATGCTGGCAAACAACAAGGACTCCTTAATGTTGGTGGCCGACGCGTCATAACGGCTGAGGAAGCGAACGGGGGGATCCCCCTTCTTCTCTGCCTCCATGTTGATCCTGGCAAAAGCCCCCAGAGCGTCTGCCGACTCCGCCTCCACCTTTGCCGGGTTCGACTTGGGCCCGACCAGCAGGAAATGATCATTAAAGGCGTAGTAACTCGGAGACATGGCGATGCCCTCTTTGATGGCCAAGTCTTCCGCCGCCGTGTTGTACGTGATGCAGACGTCGACGTCGTCGGTCTCGAGCAACTTGATGCTTTGCGTGGTATCGCTCTTGTACCACGCTACTTGAAGCGTCTTGCCCTTTGTCTTGGCTTGATGCTCGATATAGGCATTTGCCAGCGCTGTTTTCGTATCGTTAGAAGATTCCATGTTGATGTGGAAGAAAGCCAAAGTTGATGGGTGAGTTGACGATACCTTCAATGAGCCCGCTTTGACCAGCACCGCCGTTGCCGATTCGAAGGATTGAAGAGTTTCCGGAACCTGATGCGCCGTATACGGCTTCTGGTTTGACGGATTTTTTGGCACCGTATATCGCTTCCGGCTCGACGGCGACTGAGACGGTGGCTAGAGCCAGCAAGAAAAGGCTGATGAGCTGTGGCGAAGACATTATACTAAGGACTAACTGTAGAGGCGATTACTGAGAGGTGTTATCGAGTGTGAATGAAGGTTGAGAACTCGGCTGGGGGGTTATAGTAGGATCCTCTACCATGTGTGTGTGTGGTTGAGGTTGGGCTTATATGTATAAGTATAACACGACCAGGCATATATGTAGGTCCAACACAAGGGCCAACCCGGCTGTCTATTTCCATGTAAAGCTTCTGGAAGAAGTTGGGAACGAAAGCTTAGCCTGATGGCACAAGTCATTACGTGCTGTCATTCACGACACACAGCCTGACACACATACGAGACCATCAAACATGTAGGTGTGTATGAGTATTTTTATGCATCTCGTATTGATGAGTTGTAATAAGTCGCTTATGTACGTTTGGGTTTCGGATCAGTTGTCTATGTATGCTTGAGAGTGCTATTTGGCTCGATACGAAACCCCATAGTCGATGGAAAATCCCGCTGTCCGGGCTGTGTCAGGAAAGATCTGTTTACTGAAAACATACATACATACGGGGGGCTTGTCAAGTCACAAGCCATTTGCCGTCATAGACCGACAGACAGTTGCAAACGAGTCAGTTAGTTAGGCACTCTTTGTCCGAGTGAATAAAGATTAATGCCGTGTCTTTTACACAGAAATGAAGATGGCCATGTCTTTGTAGGTTGTGTATGTATGTATTATATGGTATGAACTATGTAAAGCCTGTGTTTACGGATAAAGCTTCTTTCTTTATGACTTCATCCTCGATGCATTCATACATCGTGTCTATATCGATGCTAGGACTTGACATCACAAAGAAGTGTACCTATATATGGGGTCTGTGGAAACAGATTTATACAGGCACATATGCAAAACGTCATGCATAAACGCGGCAGCCTACATACACATTATACATATATACTGTCAGAGGGCTAAGACAAGGGTAGGTTAGGCGTGTGTTTTTATTATCCTTTAAGGCGTGCAGGCATCATAGCAACGGATCCGCAGCCTAGGAAACGGAATTCCTATTAGGAAAAGGGCTATATCTAGGGCAATATATAGGATATAGGAATAAAGGCTTATTTATAAAGGTATTACGGTATAAAAGGCTAATACGGAAAGTTCTTATTATATATATAAAGATAATAATAATTCCCTCTATTTTAAAAAGGTAAATATATTAATTAATATAATTTATACGCCTCCTCCTTATCTAATAGTTATAAGCTTAGTTAATATTTTTTAATTTAATTTATTTAATTTTATTATTTTTATAGCTTATATAGCTTATACCTTATAAATTTACTTAATTAATTAAGCCCTTATAAAAATAAAGCTATTATTATTTTTTTTAATAAATTTATAATTTTTAAATTTATTAATTTTTAATTATAATTAATAATTTTAATAATATAATAACTAATATAATAGTAAATTTTATAATATTAGTTAAACTTACTTTTATTTTTAAAAACTTTAAAAATTAAACTAATTAATATTAAAATATTATTAATATAATATAAAGCTATAATATTTAATTTTTTATAAACTTAGAAATATAAAAAACTTTTATAAAGCTAAATTAATTAGAAATCCTATTTATAAGCTTAGGAGGTTAAATAAAAAGCGAGACTTTTAACTTTAAGACTTTTTAATTACTTAGAGAAAAATATAAAATATTTACTTTTTTAAATTTTTAAAAAAACTTAAAGGAATATTATCGGATAAGGAAAATATTAGAGGGGATAAATCCCTTTATCTAAGTAGGCCTCTTATTAGCTTATTAATCCCTAATCTAAAAGGATTTCTCTTTTAAGGAGAAACTTATTATTTTTTAAGCCCTTATATAACTTAGAGAAATAGCTAAATATAAGTTAGCTAAAAATAAGTTATAGAATCTTTTTTTATAAAACCTTTTTAAAAAAGATATTAATAACTAAGTTATTTAATTAATCTAAGTATAATATATTTATTTATAACTAAATAGCGTAAAGTTTACCGATAAGGTATATATTAAGTATTTTATTTACGTAATAAAAGATCGATATCCCTTATTTATATAGATAATATAATATAATTTTAATCTAATTTATTATAAAGACTGCGGAAAAGCTTTTTAATTTATTAATATTTTTTAGGAGTTTAGAAGGGCTAATTATAAGGCCCCTAAGCCTAACTAAATTAAGAAGAAAATAGCTTTTATTATTTACGATAATTTTAAGTAATAAATAAAAGTAAATATTTTATAGAATAAAGATTAAAATAGCCGCCTAGTAAAATAAGCCCCTCCCTTTTCTTTTTTAACTAACGATTTTAAAAAGTATAACGCTTAAATTTATACTTAATATAGCTAAAAATATTTTTAAGAGTTTAAAAGGAAGGAAAATTATTAGAAAAGGTATTTTTATATTCTCCCTAATTTAATCTTTTTTTTTCTATAAAATTAAATTAATCTTAATAATAACTTTTTTTAATAAGTTATAGATAAGGTAGCTTATAATCGATTAACTTAATAGAAAGTTAATTAATAAAAGAAAGAAAATAAAAAAATTACTAGCTAATAGAGGGATAAGAAAACCTTAGGCGTTTTTATAGCTTTAGGGAATCCCGCTTTAAAGGGTACGAAGATAAAAGATAGCGTCCTTCTTAATAGGGGGTATTTAATATATATCTTTAACTCCCTTAACTAGTTTAATATTTTTAACCCGAACGCCTAAGCTAATCTTACCGTTATTATAACTAAGGTTATTATCTTAAGGGTAAAAACGGTTATATTAATAATAAAAATAGGTTATTATATAACCTTTATTAATATTAAGTTTAACTTTAATTTTAATACTAATCTTATCTTTTTAATAGTTTTTATAAAAAAGGGTTACGCTTAGAATAACCTTATAAGCTAACTTTATAATTTAAAAAATAAAATAACTTTTTATTATATAGTTATAAAAATTAAGTAGCCTTAGCTATAAGTTATTAAACTAATCCTTATAGCCTTACTTAACTTATAGTTCTCTTAACTTATCGTAAAGATAGATAATAACTTATAGCACGCTTATATAAGCTATCTAGGAGCTAAGGTATAAGCTTTGCTAGGTAAGTTACTAAAAGTTAATATTAGTAAGGCTATCCTAATAACTAATTATAAGATTTATATAACTACTAAGCTTAGAAAGGAAAGATTATAAGTACCTTATTAGGCCTCGTAGCCTTAATACTCCTAAGCTATTATCTTATTTAATCTATTCTATATAAGTATAAGGTATAATAAATTAAATTATCTAGCCCTTTTTACTTACCGCTTTACGGGGGAAAGGAGAGGCTACGATATTCTTTATAAAACGGATTTACTATCTATTTAGGTTAAATTTATAGCTTATATTACCTAAGCCTTTAATCTAAAAGTATTAATTATCCTAATAAATTATAAAAAGGCCCTCTTTACTAAGGCTTTCTAGGATAATATAGTATTTAAGGGTATTAATATTTAATTTACCTCTCTAATATATATATACTAAAATAGTTATATAGAGAGGTTAAGAGGTATCGTAACCTATATAGCTACTTACCTTCTTATATAATTAAGTTTCCCTTATAATATATAGCTAATAGCTATATAAATAGCTATTTACTTACTTAATAAGACGCCTTATAAGGTAGATAAGAGGGTAGCTATATAGCTAATTAAATAAAGGCTTTATTAGCTTAAGACTTATAACCCTTAGTAAGAGGGTTATCTATAAAATTATCTTATTTAAAACTTACGGTATATTAGGGCTTATAATTATAAGGCGTTTCCTATAATAAGGAAAGCTATAAGAGGCCTTTAAAGTAAATTCGATCTAAAAGCTTATATTAGCTATTTAGCCGGTATTACCTCCTCCTTATAATACCTAATTTAAGTACCTTTCTTAAAAAAGTATTTTTTAATTAGCATTTTATTTATAACTTTTAATAAGAAGGTATTTTATAAGTAAGATTATAAGAATACCCCTTAGCTAGAAAAAGCCCTTTATTAGGTCTCTATAGTTAAGGATTAAGAGGAGGAAGTTAATAATAATAATCTCTTCGGGCCCTTATAATAAGAAAAGCCCGGTATACGTAACTTAGCTAGTAATAATATTTAGTCTTAAGAAACGCTTAAAAACGCGTTTTCCGGCCTTTTTAATTAATCTAGCGTTAAAAAGTAGGATAACGGTTATCCTAGCGCCGGACTTATAAATCCCTTAGTAAAAGAGGCGGAAACGCCCTCTTATATATATAATACCTCTTACCCCTAACTCCCTTAATTAGATAGGGAATTTAGCCTTTATCCTCTCTTAAGCTTTTATAATAATAATAATAATAATATTATTACGCTAGTATACTTTATATAGCTTAGAACTATTCTATATATATTCTAGGAGGGGGAAAAACCGGAGAACCCGGGGTAAAACCCTCCCCTTAAGTATTACCTTAGCTTCGGGTCGGACTACGCCCGCACCCGGCACTTTATACTTTTAATAAGTTAGGTAATAACTAGCAGCTAAGGAAGCCGATATATCCCCCGGAATAGAGCTTATAGTAATAAGTATATATATAGTCCGGGTCTAGTGCGGAGTCCGCATAGCTTACTTATTTTCCTAGCTATTATTATCGCTATAAACCGAGTCCCCGCGCTTAATTAGGGCGGCCTTAATAATCCGGTTAATTAAAGCCTAATTAATATAGCTAAGGAATATATAAAGGTTTTACTAGCTTATAACGGACCTTATAATAGCTAGTCCTAAAAGGCGGCCTAACTATCGTAGCGGAGCCGCGGATAAGTTTAGAGAGGGGGTCGGAGGCGAAATTATTATATTCGCTCTCTAGCGTTTCCGCCCTAGCTACTACTAGACTTCGGTTAGCGCCGGAGGGGGAGGAGGGGCGGTATATATAGAGTTCCGATCCGTAAATCTCTAAAGTTAGGAAATATAAGTATTATTCGCCCGGTCCTACGCCGCTCTTATCTTAAGGTAAAGTTAACTTTACCTAAAATAAGTCCCCCGATAAAAAAAGTAATAGTATAGTCTTTTTCTATACGCTATAAGGTAAGCTAACTCGCCCTCTATATACGGAGAGGCGGAGTACTAGCTATATTATAGCTTCGCTATATAGTATTTAGTAATATATTTAAGCTAATAAT
This sequence comes from Ophiocordyceps camponoti-saundersi (nom. inval.), assembly GCA_003339415.1. NCBI lineage: Eukaryota > Fungi > Ascomycota > Sordariomycetes > Hypocreales > Ophiocordycipitaceae > Ophiocordyceps > Ophiocordyceps camponoti-saundersi. Next base: position 203,022 of record PDHQ01000011.1, read on the forward strand.
ATTTAAAATATTACTAAGGTTAGACTTTTAGCGTATAAGGTTTTATATTAAAAATCTCTACTTATATTATTATACCTCCGTTATAAATCCGGTTTATATTTACTATATTATTAATAGTAATTATAAGGGAACTTTACTAAGTTCCTAAATAATATTTTTTCGCGTATAGTTATATTATTAAAACCTTATTCGAAAACTTAATCTTTTTCTAAAAGGCCTCCTTATCGCCTTATTATAAGGCCCGCGCTAATACCCCTTTTATAATAAGAATATAACCTCCGCTAGTTAAGCGTACCTTTTCTCCGAAAATAATATAAAGCTACCTTAAATTAAACCGAAGCTTATAAATAATATTTTAGAAAATTACTATAATATTACCGCTAAGTAATTTCCTTACTATAAGGGCTTAGCTTTACTTATAAAGTTTATAGTTAATATTTATTATAGTTACCTTAAGGCTTTAGATTTAGAATAATATAGCGATAAAATTAGAGTAAATTATAAACTAATACTTATATCGCTTAGGAACTTATTTCTTAATAATTTTCTCTAGCGCTTTAGCTATAATTATAGCTTATATTAGAGGAGTTCCGCTCCCTCTAGAGCTATAGAAAAAAGAGGAAACCGCGGCTATAATAGCTGAGGAAATATTACTAACTAATAGAATCGGAGTAGGGGGGGCGCCTCCCCGGACCCTCTCGGACTCCGCTACTTATTCGATAATTACTTATATAGAGACTAAGGCGTCCCTTAAAATAATCTTACTAATACTCGCCTTAGCTTCTAATAGGGTAAGAGGTATAGTAAACTTTTAGGTCTAAGTTTATTATAATTTAGAATAGAGCTATATTCTAAGTAAAAAATTTTCACGGTTACGATTAACTTATATAGCGTCGCCCTCCCCCCCGGAGTCGCTCCGGGCGCGGCTTAAGGCTATCGCTACGGGGTAACGGAAAAAGCGGAGTCTGCTTATAATATAAGAATAAGGGTTTCGTATCCGCGTCGCTATAAGCGCGGAATCCGTAAAATATATAAAAGTTAAAAGTTTTTATCTTAAGCTTTTATAAATAAGCCTTATTAGGATTATTTACCGAAGCCCCTTTTTATATATAAAAAGGCTTATAATAAGCCTAATAAGGTATAATAGCTAAAGGCTATAAAGGTTAAATTAATAAGGATAAAGGATTATAAAGTTACTAAAGAGATTTTAATAGCCGCTATACTTTAAAGGTAGCGGTTAATTAATCTTAAATAAGTTTTTATTTATAAGTATAACTTATAAAGCTTCCTTTAAAAGTATAAAGCTTATATTATTATATACGGAAATAAGTAACTGCTAAACGAATTATTTATATACGCTTATATACTAGTAGTATAAATATTCCGGCTATTAATAGCCTTAATAGCCTATTTTAACCTTAAAGCTTAGTAATATAACTTCGTTAACGCTTTTTATAATAGTAATCTTAATAAGGAAGTTTATTATAAGCTTCTACCTAGCTTTAATAAGCTAGGCTAGGCTTAGAGGTTAAAAAAGGCTCTTTATAGCTTTTAATAATCCCCTCTTTTTTAGTATAAATTACTTATAGCTTAGCTAATAGAATAAGGCTATAAAGCTATTTCTAAAAACCCCTATATTATAATAAATAGGAAGATTATTATTTTCTTTTATATCGATAATCTTATAGCTTTATTTAGGAAAGATTAAATAGATAAATATAATAAATTTCGAGAGGCTATCGAAAAGGCCTTTTAAATTAAGGATCTTAAGGACCTTCGCTAGTTCCTAAATATTAATATTATTAAGGATAGAGCTAATCGGCGTCTATTCCTAAGTTAGAAATGCTATATTTAAAAGGTTATAATAAAATTTAAAAGGCTCCTAGTAAAAAAAACTTAGCTATAGCTTATAACGCTTATAAAGATCCCCCCCTTTAAGGGGTAAGTAATAAAAGAAAAGATTAAGTAATATTAAGCTATTATCGAAAGCCTAATATACGCTATTATTATTATACGGGCTAATATTATATTTATTATTAGCTAACTTATATAAGGCCTTATTAATCTTAGCCCTTAATATCTATAATTTATAATCTAAGTTATAAAATTCCTTCGTAATACTTAGAACCTCTTAATTAGCTATAATAGTAATAATTTAACTATTATAGCTATATCTAACGCTTTATTTAGGGATAACTACGATCGAAAAAGCACTAGAGGCTTTATTATCCGAGTTTTTAGGGGTATAGTTATCTTTAAATTTAGAAAATAAGATATAGTAACGATTTCCTTAATAGAGGCTAAGTTCCTAGCCCTATTATACGTTATAAAGGAAATCTAAGCTTTTAAGAGGCTATATAAATAAGTTTAATTTTACTTATTAGAAAATATTATAGTTTATTATAATAACTTATAAACTATTAAGTTAATTAAAAAGGAGAACTTAAGGTTAAAGACTAAGCTCCTTTACGTTAATATATACTCTTACTAGTTACGTTAAGAGGTTTAGTTAGGCTATACGAAGATTAGCTAAATAGAAACTTCCGGTATAATAACGGATAAACTAACTAAGCTGCTTTAAAGGGAGAAATTCCGTACTTTTTAGAAGGAAATTAGGCTTGCGAAGCTATATATAGATCCGAGGAATTAAAGGGAAGAAAATACCTCTTAATTAACTTATTAATTAAAGCCTAAGGGGAAGAAAATACCTTTTATAAGCCTTATTAAAATAGGTAATTATACTTATCTTTTTTAGTCTTATATATTAAATCTAAACTTATATATTTATAATTAATCTTATTAATTATAACTTAAATATTACTTTAAATTATTATTATTTCCTTATTATTAAACTAATCTTCTTTATAATCGCTATATATATTTATTTCGTTACTCCTTAATTACTATTACGATATTTTTCTTATCGGTTAAATAATACCCTTATCCTAGGATTATCTCTTTTATTATCTATTTTAATTAGGGAGATTATTTTAAAATATTATAAACCTTCGATTGCGATATTTTCGTTTTCTCTACGAATTTTTCCTTTCTAATTTTTTTAACTTATCTATTAGTTTTTTTATTATTAAGGTAATATAGTAAACTTATTAAAATATATAAAAAAGGATAAAAAGTTAGTAATACCTAAAAATACTACTAATAAGACTAATTAGGGAAAACCCCTAGCTAAGTAATTTAGCTATTTCGCTATAATAAGGGGGCCCTTAATCCCCTTATTATAGCTAGGTAACTAAGCTACCTAACTAAGGGCCTCCCTTATATAGTAATTCCTAAATATATATACTAAGAAGGTATTAGGAATCGAACCTAGTCTTATTAAGGGCTCGGCTATAAGAATAACTACTTAACCGTTATCTAATATTTTCTAAGCTAAATAAACTAACTTATAAAGCTTACTATAAATTAGCCCTTAATATTTTCCTTAATTATTACGAGAAATTTTAAATAAGCTTTTTAAAAAGTAAGTATTACTTACCCGGCTTAGAAAGCGGTATATATAGCACTTATAAGGGTATATTAGAGGGCTAAGATAAAGGTAAGTTAGGCGTATATTTTTATTATCTTTTAAGGCGTATAGGTATTATAATAATAGATCCGTAGCCTAGGAAACGGAATTCCTATTAGGAAAAGGGCTATATCCGGGGTAATATATAAGATATAGGAATAAAGGCTTATTTATAAGGGTATTATAGTATAAGAGGCCGATACGGAAGGTTCTTATTATATATATAAAGATAACGATAATTCCCTCCGTTTTGAGAGGGTAAGCATATTAATTAATGCAATTTGCACGCCTCCTCCTTGTCTGACACATACATATCTACATACATACACACTCGATCCTTCATCATCATGCCTCCCACCCCCCTTTCCTGTATAAAGAGGCTATATCTTTACCCTTCTCAGTCCCCTCCAACTGAACAGCTGAAATCCACTGCATCGCTGTTAGGTAACAAAATAAGCATCATGTCCGACTGGCAGAACAACTACACTTCTTTACTGTCCTCACCGTTTGCGGCTTTTTCTTAAACAACAGCCATCATTCTTCTCACCAAGTCATGTTCTCATAGAGTCATAAGCTGAAAAGAGTCACGTAGGAGGGTTTAAGCTCTACAAGTTCCAGGCAGATGATAACTGCAAATACGGTCCCCCCACGTTTAAACCCGGACATCGTATTCATCAAACACGGAAGAATCGGCATCGACATGATGAGAAGAGCAGCAGCAGAAAATAGCAGTCGTGACGGCATATCCTTTCACGTTATCCGGATGCGGTGATGAACAATCTTAATCTTCCCTTTATCGCACATGCTGCATGAGCTCTGACCAAGGCAGCAGGGTATATCCCTTCTGATATGAGCTGCGACACCCTCGTGACCTACAAAGAGGCACCACCTGTACGGCCTTATACATACTCGGTCATGGCCGTCTCCACTATTCATCGTATCCCAACAACTATTTCCGGCATCGTTGAAACCCAGATCGCAGGGACGGATGCTTCCTTGCCTAGCACACACGTATAATTACGGTTCTAGTAAGGCGTCGACGAGGTTAAGAGCGTATCGAGGTGAAAGCAGACAGTTTGTACATACATATGTTTTGTACGGGGTTTTCCTTGCTGTTATGGTGATCCATCCTAGTATTACTCGTTGTGCTTATGCCCAAGGGGGCTGCTCCCGTAGAGCAGATTCAAGCATCGAATCCAAAGAGGTTCGTGAAAGGAATTTTTCCCTCGGGTGCCCTACATACATATGTACTGTCCACACATGCATAGCATACTATCAGAGGGCTAAGACAAGAGTGGGTTAGGCGTGTATTTTTGTTATCCCTTAAGGCGTGCAGTTATTATAGTAACGGCTCCGTAACCTAGGAAACGGAATTCCTATTAGGAAAAAGGGCTATATCTAGGGCAATATATAGGATATAGGAATAAAGGCTTATTTATAAGGGTATTACGGTATAAGAGGTAAAAACGGATAGTTTTTATTATATATATAAAGATAACGATAATTCCCTCCGTTTTAGGAGGGTAAGTATATTAATTAATATAATTTATACGCCTCCTCCTTATCTAATAGTTATAAGCTTAGTTAGTACTCTCTAATCTAATTTATTTAATTTTACCGTTCTTATAGCTTATATAACCTATACTTTATAAATTTACTTAATTAATTAAGCCCTCGTAAAAGTAAGGCTATTATTACTTTCTTTAGTAAACTTATAACCCCTAAATTTATTAATTTTTAATAATAATTAATAATAACTTTAAATAATATAATAACTAATATAATAGCAGATTTTATAATATTAGTTAAACTTACCTTTATTCTTAAAAACTCTAAAAATTAGACTAATTAATATTAAGATATTATAAATATAGTATAAAGCTATAGTATTTAGTTTTTTATAAACCTAGAAATATAAGAGATTTTTAAAAAGCCGGATTATCCGAAAATCTTATTTATAAGCTTAGGAGGTCGAATAAGGAGTAAGACCCCTAACCCTAAGACTCTTTAACTACTTAGAGAAAAATATAAAATATTTACCTTTCCGAATTTCTAAGAAAACCTAAAAAAATATTATCGGATAAGGAAAGTATTAGAGGGGATAAATCCTTTTATCTAAGCAGGCCTCTTATTAGCTTATTAGTCCCTAATTTAAGGGGACTTTTTACTAAGGGAGAAACTAATAACGCTACGTGCCCTTATATAGCCCGGTAATACTACTAAATATAAACTTACTAAAGATAAGTTACGTAACTTATTTTTACGAGATCTCTTAAAAAAAGATATTAATAACTAAGTTACTTAATTAATCTAAGCTTAGCGGATTTACTTATAACTAAATAGTATAAAGTTTACCGATAAGGTATATATTAAGTATTTTATCTACGTAGTAAAGGATTAGTATCTTTTATTTATATAAACAATATAATATAACTTTAATCTAATCTACTATAAAGATTACGGAAAAGCTCCTTAATTTATTAATATTCTTTAGGAGTTTAAGAGGGCTAATTATAAGGCCCCTAAGTATAATAGGACCGAGAAGAAAATAGCCTTTATTATTTACGATAATCTTAAGTAATAAACAAAGGCAAATATTTTATAAAATAGGGATTAAAATAGCCGCCTAGCAATATAGGCCCCCCTTTCTTCTTTAACTAATAACCTTAGAGAGCGTAACGCTTAGGTTTGCACTTAGTATAGTCGAAAGTATTTTTAAGAGTTTAAGAAGAAGGAAAATTACTAAAAAAGGTATTTTTATATTCTCTTAAACTTAATCTCTCCTTTTCTATAAGATCGGGTTAATCTTAATAAAAACCTTCTTCGATAAGTTACGGATAAGGTAGCTCGTTATCGATTAACTTAACGGAAGGTTAATTAATAGAAGAAAGAAAATATAGGAATTACCGGCTAACGGAGGGATAAGGAAACCTCGGGCGTTTTTATAGCCCTAAGGAATCCCGCTTCGAAAGGTACGGAGATAAAAGATAGCGTCCTCCTTAATAAGGGATACTTAATATATATCTTTAACTCCCTTAACTAGTTCGATACTTTTAACTTAAACGCCCGGGCTAATCTTACCATTATTATAACTAAGGTTACTACCTCGGGGGTAAGTATAGTTATATTAACGATAGAAATAGGTTATCGTATAACCCTTATTAATATTAGGTTTAACCCCGACTTTAATATTAATCTTATCTTTTTAATAGTTTTTATAAAAAAGGGTTACGCTTAGAATAACCTTATAAGCTAACTTTATAACTTAAAGAATAACGTAACTTTTTATTATACGGTTATAAGGATTAGGTAGCCTTAGTTATAGGTTATTAAACTAACCCTAATAGCTCTAATTAACTTATAAGTTCCTTAACCTATCGTTAAGATAGATAAGGACTTATAGTACGTATAGATAAGCTATCTAGGCGCCGAGGTATAAGCCTCGCTAGGTAAATTACCGGGGGTTAATATTAATAAGGCTATCCCGATAACTAACTACGAGATTTATATAACTACTAAGCTTAGAAAGGAGAGATTACGAGTACCTTATTAGGCCTCGTAGCCTTAACGCCCCTAAGCTATTATCTCTTTTAACCTATTTTATATAGGACTAGGCTATAATAGATTAGCTTATTTAGCCCTATTTACTTATAAGCTTACGGGAGAACGAAGAGGGTATAATATCCCTTATAAAACTAACTTACTTAGTATATAGGTTAAATTCGTAGCCTATATCGTAAGATCTTTTAATTTAAAGGTCTCGATTATCTTTATAGATTATAAGAAAGCCCTATTTACTAAAGCCTTCCGTAAGGATATATCTTTTAAAAGTATTAATATTTAATTTACCTTACCGGCATATATATACTAAAACGGTTATACTAAATAATTAGGGGGTATTATAACCTATATAGCTATATACCTCCTTATATAGTTAGGATTCCCTTATAACTTATAGCTAATAGCTATATATATAGCTATCTACCTCCTTAATAAGACGCCTCGTAAGGTAAATAAGGGGGTAGCTATATAGCCGATTAAATAAAGGCTCCGTTAGCTTAAAACTTATAACCCTTAATAAGAAGGTTATCTATAAAATTATCTTATTTAAAACTTATAATATATTAGAGCTTATAGTTATAAGGCGTTTCCTATAATAAGGAAGGCACTAAAAGGCCTTTAAAGTAAATTTAATCTAAAAGCTTATATTAGCTATTTAGCTAGTATTACCTCCTCCTCGTAATACTTAATTTAGGTGCCCTCCTTAAAGAGGCACTCCCTAATTAATACTTTATTTATAACCTTTAATAAAAAGATATTCTATAGCTAGGATTATAAGGATACCCCTTAGCTAAAAGAAGCCCTTTATTAGGTCTCTATAGTTAAAGATTAAGAGGAGGAAGTTAACGATAATAATCTCCTTAGGCTTTTATAATAAGAAAAGCCCGGTATACGTAACCTAGCCGGTAACGATACTTAATCTTAAGAAACGCTTAAAAATACGTTTCCCGGCCCTTCTAATTAATCTAGCGTTAAAGAATAGAATAACGGTTATCCCAGCGCCGGACTTATAGATCCTTTAGTAAAAGAGGCGGAAACGTCCTCTTATACGCCTCTTACCCCTAACTCCCTTAATTAGATAGGGAATTCGGCCTTTATCCTCTCTTAAGCCCTTATAGATAAGCCCTATTAGGACTATCTACCGGAGCCCCCTCTTATATATAAAGAGGCTTATAGTAAGCCTAATAAGGTATAATAACTAGAGGCTATAAAGGTTAAATTAATAAGGATAGAGGACTATAAAGTTATTAAAAAGATCTTAACGGCCGCTATGCCCTAAAGGTAGCGGTTAATTAATCTTAAATAGGTCTTTATTTATAAATTTAACTTATAAGGCTTCCTTTAGAAATATAAAGCCCGCGTTATTATATATAGAAACGAGTAATTACTAAATAAATTATCCGTTTACGCTTATACGCTAGTAGTACGAATATTCCGGCTATTAATAGCCTTAACGGCCTATTTTAACCTTAAAGCTCGATAGTATAACTTCGTAAACGTATTTTATAATAGTAACCTTAACGAAAAGGTATACTATAAGATACCTTTAAGCTTTAATAAACTAAGTAAGGTATAAAGATTAAAGAAAGCCCTATACGGGCTAAGATATTTACCCTTACTTTAGTATAAACTACTTATAGCTTAGTTAAAAGAATAAGGCTATAAGGCCGTTTCGGAAAACCCTTATATTATAATAAACGGAAAGATTATTATTTTCTTCTATATCGATAATTTTATAGCTTTATTTAGGAAAGATTAAATAAATAAATATACTAAATTTCGATAAGCTATTAAGAAGGCCTTTTAAATTAAGGATCTCGGTAACCTTTACTAGTTCTTAAATATTAAGGTTATTAGGGTTAAGGCTAATCGGCGTCTATTCCTAAGCTAGAAGTCTTATATTTAAAAGGTTATAACGAAATTTAAAGGGCTCCTAGGAAAGAAAACTCGGCCTTAGCTAATAATACTTAAGAAAATCCCTCCTTTTAAAAGGGAGATAATAGCTAAAAAGATTAAGCGATATTAGGCTATTATCGGTAGCTTAATATACGCTATAATTATTACTTAAGCGGATATTACGTTCGCTATTAGCCGCTTAGTATAAGGTCTTATAAATCTTAGCCCTTAATATTTATAATCCGTAGTCTATGTTATAGAATTCCTTCGTAATATTTAGAACCTCTTAATTAGCTACGATAGTAACGATTCGGCTATTATAGCTATATCTAACGCTTTATTCGAGGATAACTATAACCGAAAAAGCACTAAAGGCTTTATTATCTAAGTCTTCGGGGGTATAGTTATCTTTAAATCGGGTAAGTAGGATATTATTATAACCTTATCTATAAAAGTAAAGTTCCTAGCCCTTTTTTATATTATTAAGGAAGTTAGAGCCTTCGAGAGGCTTTATAAGGAAGTAAAATTTAAGCTTATATAAGATATTACGGTTTACTATAATAACTTTTAAACGATTAGGCTAATTACGGAGGAGAATTTAAAGCTAAAGATAAAGCTCCTTTATATTAATATATACTTTTACTAGTTATATTAAGAGGTTTAGTTAGGCTATATAAAGATTAGCTAGATAGAAACTTCCGGTATAATAGCGGATAGACTAACTAAGCCGCTTTAAGGGGAGAAATTCCGTACTTTTTAGAAGGAAATTAGCCTTATTATACTATACGTCGATAAGAGGGTTAAAAAAAGGGAAGAAATACCTCCGATAAACCCTCTTTACTTAAACTAAGGGGAAGAAAATACCCTCTAAAAGGCTATTTAAAATAAGTAGTTATACCTATTTACTTTCTATCTTATATACCGGATTTGGACTTATATATCCGTAATTAACCTTATTACTTATAACCCGGGCGTTACCCCGGATTATTATTATTTCCTCCCTACTAAACTAATCTTTACTAAAATTAAATAGTAACCCTATTTCGTTACTCCCTAATCGCTATCGTAATTATTTTCTTATCGGTTAAATAATACCCTTATCCTAAGATTATCTCTTTTATTATCTATTCTAATCGGGGAGATTACCTTAAAATATTATAAACCTATATTCGCGATATTTTCGTTTTCTTTACGAACTTTTCCTTTCTAATATTTTCGACTTATCCGTTACTCTTTTTATTATTAAAGTAATACGGTAAACTTATTAAAATATATAAAAAGATAAAAAATTAGTAATACCTAAAGGTATTACTAATAAGATTAACTAGGGAAAACCCCTAGCTAAGTAATTTAGCTAGTTTACTATAATAAGGAGGCCCTTAATCCCCTTATTATAGCTACTAGCTAAGCTACCTAATTAAGGGCCTCCCCTATATAATAGTTCCTAAAAGTATATACTAAAAAGGCACTAGGAATCGAACTTAGCCCTATCGAGGGCTTAGCTATAAAAATAACCGCTTAACCGTTATCTAATATTTTCTAAGCTAAATAAACTAACCTATATACCTTACCGCTAATTAACCCTTAACTCCTTTCTTAAATTATCGTAAGAAACCTTAATTATACCCTTTAGAAGGTAGGTATTACTTACCCGGTATAAAAAGCGGTATACGTAGCGCTTACGGGGGTATATTAGAGGGCTAAGATAAGAGTAAGTTAGGCGTATATTTTTATTATCCCTTAAGGCGTATAGTTATTATAGTAACGGCTCCGTAACTTAGGAAACGGAATTCCTATTAGGAAAAAGGGCTATATCTAGGGCAATATATAGGATATAGGAATAAAGGCTTATTTATAAGGGTATTACGGTATAAGAGGCAGAAACGGATAGTCTTTATTATATATATAAAGATAACGATAATTCCCTCCGTTTTAGGAGGGTAAGCATATTAATTAATGCAATTTGCACGCCTCCTCCTTGTCTGACACATACATATATACACAACAGATATATCCCGTTTACACTATAATATCCTTTAAGGGTCGTTGAAAGACTCGCTTTGAGTCTCTAGATTCCCTCTTCGCATCGATACGCCCCCCTGCATCCGATCATGCTCAGCTTCAGACACGCATCCGTCTTCGGCTTCCTCTTCAGCCTTGTCTCCATCTCGGCTTCGCATCAGCATGGGGTTCCCACTTTCCAAGGAACTGACAGCCTGCCACCTCTGATAAGACTCGTCCATGCCGATAGCACCACCGGTCACGCAGGCTTCTTCGTGGCAAAACCTGGATTTCCTCCTGTAGGTCTGGGTGTTGTTGAATTGTCTAGGGACGACATCGAACAAAATCTCCGAGCTTCGATAGCCTTGGGACAGCTGCCCAAGTATGTCGATAAAGACGGGTTTTTCGTCTTCCGTGAAACAGCAGAGGACTATCATTTTGTAATGCTCGACCTTTTACCCCGAGGTATGCACCCACCTACAAGGCTGCCTACCGACCAACAGTTTAATATACGATATGCTGATTACGAGCATCAGACGATCGACCGGGCAAGTTTTACCTCATCTACAGCACGATACTGGACCAAGTTTTCGGCATAGTGTACCGTCCAACACCCCAAGACGAGAGTCTTCAACTGGTATTTCATGTCATGAAAAGTCTAATAGACGGACAATACTTGAACAATTGGAACCTACCAGACACGATGACACTCACAGACGGCACTGACATCTATCTCGACGTCGTTGCACACCTCATACAAGACCCTACGACGATGACGCTCCAACTGGACGAGTATCCTCAAGGAACGTTCCAGGATAACGGAATCTGGGCATTGTATGCGTTTATGCATAGAGGATGGACGAAATATCAAGTTAAAGATCGCACGTACAGCCCTCCACTTACACAGTCACAAATGAATGCTAACAATGGGGAGCCTGCAGGGGAAATCTTCATCCTGGTTGATGAAGACGGCTTGAACTTGATGGCTATCCTTGATCGAGATGGAGACCCGGTCTATCACATACCTGGGCAACGACTAAACCGCTTGATCCTACCAAATTATGTCCCAATAGGAGTGCACCTCAAGACCTCGGCCTCTCGGATGGCGCAAGTCAGCACAAGGCTGCTTGCAAAGGCAATAGACAGAGCACAACCGCTATATTTTCGGGGCACCACTGATTTTGTACAATATTCCGTTGAGGTTGAAGGTACGTCAAGCACGCGCACTATTCGTTTTACTTTTCAACGGTACTGACAACTCGTTATAGGAAAGCATCTGTGTGCTGTTCTCGACAAGAGGGGGAACATTAGGCTTCTTATAAGAAAGCACAGAGCTATTGTGAAGGGAAGACAAACTTGAGAGGGACGCCCTCTGAGGAGCCATGACCACCCTAGAGTCCTCGTCAAACCCAAATATATGAGAAGAAGGCCTATTAATGAAAACTTGAACGACTTTCCGCTGCACAGATCGGTGCTAAATCCGTAGGGAAAGGGGCTGATGGTAGCGAGGAATATCGGGTAGCACAGCGAGAGTATCTACCGGATTACGGACGTTTCTCACATTATCGCAAGAAAGGGGGCGAGGTCATCGAAGAAGGTAGTCACGTGATCTGCGAGCAAGAAAGGGGGGAATGTGCCGAGTTCAACTTTGATAAAGTCACAAGCTGCGATTTCAAGCTCAAGCCTCTGATGAGACGGCGTCTAAAGAAGCTTACCGAGCTGAAGGCAGAGGTGCGATCCAGTAGCCGGACCAAGACGGATGACAGACTGAGCCGATATGTGAAGGGAGGGGAGATTTGGAGTCTCATTTCATCACATCCACCCCCATGCCCGATAGACGCTTCTTCTCGGTACTGCTCATAAGGAGGCGCAAAAACCAAGCACATAAATATGTGAATGACATTCAGAGGACCTTGGTCAGACTGACCCCTAGACAGCTTTTGAAGTCCACCAAGCGAGATGCATCGCTCTCCATGTCTTTGGCCAGCCGTAGATACTCGCCTGTGGAATGTGCCGTACCAAAGAACGTTGTGAACAGTCGACGTCGTTCGTCAGCGATATTGGGAGACGGAGAGGAGAGGACGACATGTATATAAAGCTTCATCTTCTCGCCCAGAGAAAGGATCATCATCAGCACCAGCAAAACCTTCATCTCTTCCCAATCAACCTTCCATCAAAGCTTCACAACACTTAAAGACAACTACAAAGAACCAACGAAATCATCCTCACCATGAAGAGGGGAATCATCTACTCCCTTTTCGTCGCTACGGCCACGGCCGCTCCGACCAAGTCAGGATCCGAGTTCGGCTTCGGGGCCGGTATCGGGGGACCTTCCGGAGGTGGTCAGGGCGGCGGTGGCGGCGGCGGCGGCGGTCTCGGGGGAGCCGTGGGAGGAAACGGCGGCGTTACTGGCTTCAAGCGCGACGTCTCCGGATCCGAGTTCGACTTCGGGGGCGGTGTCGGAGGAACTTCCGGAGGTCGTCAGGGCGGCGGTGGCGGCGGCGGCGGCGGTCTCGGGGGAGCCGTGGGAGGAAACGGCGGCGTCACCGGCTTCAAGCGTGGCATCGCCGAAGACGAGTTGACATCGGGCGCCATCGAAGAGATTCTCAGCGGCAATCTCTGGGAGGGACACGACAAGCGCAGCGATGACGACGAGCAGCCGGGCGAAGGCGAATCTCCCAAAGAGACTCCCGAAGAGACTCCCAAAGAAAACGACAACTTCATGAACACGCCGGAAAAGAGAAACATAATCAGGGCCGGTCAGGATGTCAAGGAGCCGTTGCGGATGATCTGCAACAACCTCTTCGAGGCCCAAGGCTACAAGGGCTTGTATGCGAAGGGCGAGAAGCAGTCGGCTGCCACATACGAGGAACTAACCAAGAAAGCCGGGCCGCTCTTCCAAAAACTCAAGAAGGACAAACTGAAAGTCTTGTGCTCGTTGAATGCCCGAAAAATCTGCAATCAATTCGGCAGTCCCACGAAGAAGATGAGCAAGAGGTATAGAAAGGATGTCGGCAAGAGTGTCGTTAAGAGTGGAGATGTCATGATGTTCTGCCGTCAGTTCAGCGAGGACCAGGCCAAGCGCGACATCAGCGAGGAATGGGAAGGGCGGGATGGGACGAGTGAGAAGTTTGTCCAGGACGGCATCGGCCCGGTGGGAGGCAACGTGGCCCCTCGTCAGGTCGTTGAGGAGGAGGCGGCGGCGATGGGTGAGAAGTTTATCCAGGACGGCATCGGCCCGGTGGGAGGCAACGTGGCCCCTCGCCAGGTTGACGAGGAGCAGGCTACGGGCGAGATGATGATGCAGGAGGGAGGCAACATCGCCCGTCGCCAGAATGATGAAGAAGAAGACGATTACCTCTTTCAGTACCCCTGAAAGAGGTAAGAAAGAAAATGCCAGAGAGGAAAGTGGAAGGGAGAAGAACAGCAGGATGGTTGCGAAGTCGATGTGGTGAGAGATCGACCAGCACTGTCCTGACTTGAATGGTGCGCCAGAGCATGGAATACGAGTATCTTAGATGGAATAGATTTAGATTTGCATTAGAATAGAATACACTCGTTGAGACTCATTAAGCTGATAAAGACACGGTGTCGAGCCATTCGGAGAAGATGAAGCATCATCTCATGAAAACCCAGTCATCAGGGGCAAAGAACAACATCAACAGCGAGTAACCTATCCAACCGACAGACGTGAACTAAAAACCTGTATATATACCGTTCCATATCACGGCCTCAAGCCCGCCGAAGCAGCTACCTGACTAGGCGTGACGCTATAGCTCGGCGGACAGTCCAGGACCGGGTTGCCAGCGAAGAAGTGACGAGGCCGCAGCAGCAGACTGACGCTCTCAACCGGCATGATGGGAAAGTCTTCCGGGGCGGGGAAGTGGTTGAGGCCGAAGGTGTGCCAGATGACGATGTCCTCGTCTTCTATGTTTTCGGATCCGTCGCCGATCCATTCGGCCAGCCCGACGGCCGTCTCTCCGGATGTTTGCGGCACGTGTCGTCCCGCGGGCCAGAGCTGATCGTCTCGATCTGTAGGAAAGGAGTGACAAAAAAGAGATAGTTAATGGAAGACAACTCTATCCGTATCCCGTGAAGCCACTTACACTTGGTAACGTGCACGGCGTGCCGCGCAAAGGCTGCCCGCTTCCACACCAGCGATCCCGGCTTAGGCAGCAACCCCGGGACGTCACGACTAACGAGCTTATACCCGACAGGCATCTTGCTGTAAGGATGAAGCCGGTTCGTATTACAGATGTCCCACGTGCGTGCCGTCTTGCCGTCATAGTCGGTCATGGCCTGACCCGTCGTTGCGAGCTTGGTTCTTCGCGCGTAGAAGGCGTTGCCGTATGGGTTCGACTCGCTCCCGACGGCTTCGTCTGACGGGACAGCGTCGACGACGAAGACTGTGTTTTTGGGCCCGTCGATGTTGGCGTCGATACGGAGGCAGAAGAGGTGCTGATGGTTGTGTGCGTTGACGCCTGGCGTTCGGTGAAGTTGACATCAGCTGTTTCTCGGACCCTTTCGACCCTACTCTTGGGGGACTATCGTTGCTTACCAGGATAGACTTCGGTGCCCCAGCCCTTGGAGTCTTCGCCCTCGCCGATGGAGGAGGTGTTGAGGATGCCCGTCAACTTGACTTCGGGTTGAATCGTGCCGTCTTGCTACAGGCTTGTTAAAACAACATGGCACCGTGAATTCAACGGGACGAGAGACCAACGTGAAATATCCACTGCAAAGAAGATGAAAGACAGCATCAGTAAAGCCCATGGTGCTTCATGGGCGATGGCGTCTTCTTCACTCTCACCTGAAAGATGTATTCATAGTTGGCCGCCGTGAATATCTGCTGCACAATCAATCTCCGGGCTCTGGTAACTGTAACCGAGTCATCACGAAAATCCGTGTGCTTGAACAAGAGGCCGTCATCTTCCTCATGAATACAGATGGCGTTCTCTATCGTCTTGATGTTGCCGTCTGGAGTTGGAAAGACGGCGTCTATATAGCGTATGACTCCTTTGCAGTCGCAGCCAAGCTTCAGACTGTTTGTCATGTAGCCGGCTCCGTACTCGCCGAGATCGAAGGCGTGCTTCCGTTGATGAGGATGCTCCGGCTCGCCGCTATCGTCGTAAACCCTCCTCATCAGCCGTCGCATAGCTCTGGGTGGACGACATGGAGATGTATACTCACTACGGAACGACCATTTCAGCCATGGAAAGCCGATAGAATAGGGGACGGACAGTTTGACCCTCCGTGTAAGTCAAATCACTGAGAACGATGCCCTCTCGATAGCTGAAGCCGATATGAAACCTCCAACTCAGCCATGTCAACTCCCTACCTTCCAAGCGAAAAGATACGCCCTCGGGCTGGCTGATCTCAATAGGTCGCAAGTCTTTGCGGTGTCCGCCTCGAGCCTCGATCGCCGCCTGATGATAACCAATGGCCGCTGTCCGGCGCAAGGGCCGCCTCTTCTGCGGCACGTCGATGTGGATGATCCGGCGCTGACCGGCGTCATAGATGGGACAGAAGTCGAGAGGATATTGATATTGACAGTCGTCCACGTTTGGTCGGAAGTACATCAAGGCCTGCTGCAGACGAGCCTTGCTACCGAAGCGGGCGTCGTAGCCGATGGTCCAAGGGTCGCAAAAGACCTTGTGCATCTCGTCTCGGTCGATTCCGATCTTTTCGCATTGCTCTATGACGCCGGGATCCGCTCTGACGATGTGCTCGACCACTTGAAGCTCTTCTACCGTAATCTGGAGTGAAGAGACGAGGGGACAAGAAAGGCAGAGAGGGGTCACAGGTCAGCCGTGATCAACAACAGGCATATGCTCAGGACATTACAATTGGCTGAAATCCCTCAAGCCACGCCCAAGAGGTCACGCGGCCCTCGTCGATGTTAACGAGGCCCTCTCCCACTTTAGCCCCCGAAGCGAGAACGACGACATCGGCGACTCGAGGCGGTCTTGTACCGGCTTCTCTCTTGGCCAGCCATCGGACCATGTCCGCCTTTCGCGGCTCATGCAGGGCCACGGTATTGAATCGGACGCAGCCATGGGCTTCTCGCACGAGTGATATCGTCGCCTGAATCTCATCGGACGATAGAGGGTCTAAAGGATGGTGAGGAAGATCGGTCGTGACCATGCTTGCTCTCGATGAAAGGAAGGAGGATCGATGCTGGCATCGTATGATGAAAATCCTCACCCCGCATCTTGTGTCACCCCATTCACTCGCATACGTATGTACATGTTCTGCCCAATTCTTGACGTCACGATTTGAAGATTTGTCGTATCAGACGAAGAGTGGTTGCATAGAGAAGAGGAATGAGACGGATATGTCAAGTATGTACATTCCTTGTCTGCTTCTTGATTGGCTTGGGCTCTTCATGATCCTTCAACAGATGGGGAAAAAGAAGGAATGAATGAATGGTAAACTCTTCACTGTCATGAAGACGCCCGTCTCTGTATGTATCCCTTACCATCCAACTCCTATCTACTCGCATCTGCATACTTCCTCTCCCAGCCCGGAAAGAAAGGGCTCTCCTTCAGCGTCTCAGGATTCCAATTCTCCTCGACCAAACCCTGCTCGACCTGAAAGCGCTCATACGCCTCCAGCGTAGGTTTCACAACATGCTGAACGTGCCACGTGCCCTTGTATTTCATGATCTCCTCATTCCCCTCATTGAGTATCTTGAGAATCAAGGATGGGATATAAGGCTCGTTCCGAAACTCGGTAATCGGAGTGAACAAGGCCTTGAAATTGAAGACGACAGCACCCGAGAGCGGCAACCGACGCAACGTCTGCCAGTCGACGCGCAGATGAACATCTTGGGCAGCGAGGGAAGGATTCTGAGTCTCTCGCTGCCTGAAATCAGCATCAGTCGATGGTAGAAACAGCGGCTGACCGATCTCCAGACCCCACGACGCCCTCTGAATAGGATTCGAAGTCGCCAGCTTTGAAAAGAACCTGCCATAGTCAGTCTCTCAACGTTTCCCGAACAAGGCAGACATCATCATCATCATCATACCGATCTACACTAAAGGCAATCTTTTGCTTATAATCCGGCACAGGCTTGTGGATTTCAGAAAGACTCAGGCCCATCTTCTCGCCGAGACTCCATCCGACGGCCGAGCAAATGATGCCAGCTCGGAACAAGTACCGTCCCGTCTTTTCATCCCGTAGGACTATGGCGAAGTCCTCAGGGACGTTGTTGAAGAGAACTCGAAGAGGTTCAACTTTGTCGAGATGCTGCTCCGTTCCCAGCAAGTGATTGACAAACGTTCGATCCCTCAACTCAAAATGCCGCGGATATCGCGCGCAGAGGAACTGGATGACCATTTCCATCAACTCCTTCTGACCGAGTTCCGACCCCGGTAAGGCGTCTACTACACGCCGTCCATGTTCAGCGTAGAGAGCCTGACGTTGTAGGATTCGCTCGCGATAGCTGCTCTCCAGCTCGAGCCAGTAGTCCGGGTCAAGCTTCTGCAGGGCTTTTCTTACGCTCATCTCAGATATGTAGGGCCAAGGCAGGGTCTTTTGATCTTGGGGACGATTCATACCCATAGTCTGATGATACGGCCAACGGAAAGGCCTGTAAGGCCTCGGCACGGCTTTCTCTACCTCGAAGTCGTCGATAGGGAAGGGTAGGCGGACACCAGAGAGTTTCGCGTAATCGGGAAAGTTGCCCAAGGCCCGAACCTCACCGACGGTGAAGCCGCTGAAGAGCATGGTTGAAGCGTCGGCGAGGCGATAGTCTGCCTCGAGTTTGAGGACATTGTCTGAGCCTTTGGACAGGTCTTTTGAGGCGGATGACGATAGAAGTTCGGGTAGGATTGCGCGCTGAGATGGGGGCAGTGACTTGGACAGGCTTGGCGTTTCCGGCTGACGATTACAGGCTTTTCGGCGCCGGTGAACACGGACAGCTGCGACTCCGCATACGCCGAGGGCTATGGCCAGTAGAAGGATCCAAGCCATGATTCATTCCCTTACCTACGCTGAAGAAGTTGAAGAACGAAGGAGGTTTATCGATGGAGCTTACATTCTTAATGGCTAGTGTGATGTCTGCGAGGCTGACAAGGGGGGGGGGGGGGGGGCAGTCATGTCACCTGAGTAGGGTGATGGCCGATTCGGAGCATCTTCGAGCATCTCTCTATGTATGTATATGTCTATAATCGTCAGATGTCTTACACACACGTCTGTACTGGATCATGATGGATGCAGCCAACGACGTCATAGCCGGCGATATCTCTGGCTCCGTCTAGCAAAGAGAGTGACGATGTTATCTACTATGCCTACATGTGTATGAGTACTCCGTACATCTGCATATCGTTATGTCCAGTCATAAGACACGAAGTGAACAAAAGAACGGAACTTGATGGCAGACCGCTGTATGCATGTAGAAGCCGATATCAACCACCTCGGCTACGCGTGTCGCCAAAGATGGACAACTAATACACACATGCAGTAAACAAGTTCCCCTTTTCGCTTCGTGATCAATATCATTAAGTGAAGCCCATATTACGGAAGACTCGGCACCGACCCGAGAGATCCGACGGATCCTCATTAGATGAATCGTGCAGCAGGCCGGATCAGCCGGATCCCCCACTTCATGCATGGATCCCCCAGGCCCCCGCCCGCCCCCCCCCCCCCCCCCCCCCCCCCCCCCCCCGGGCGCCTCTGCACTCACACCC